>CM042314.1:2454274-2531774 GCA_023566125.1 Zingel zingel | reverse complement strand
GTGATTTTACAGATTTATTTCCTAGAGTGTAAGAAATAATAACGATGATGAACTGTTAGGAGGCTTCATTCGAAGACAAAAACAGTGCAAAACCAATTTATACAATTGATAAACCTGTAATTTAGGAAAATAACAAATCCAATATTGCATTTTTAACACAGGTGTTGTCTAATTAAGCTGCTACATATACATATACATATAGAATACATGTTGGAGAATAGCCACAATGTTTCATGTTTAATATTTACGTTACTTTAGTGTCCGATGTGAAGAAGCGCCATCTCCTATGATGTCATCTCATGTCACGTCCGTTCAGTTTCTGTGGTTTAATGTCACGAAAGTTGACTAAAATTCATGCCGTTCTTTTTTTTTCCATTAGTGAAATATTATATTATAACTAAAAAAAAAAAATTTTTAACCCTCTGAGGGCGAAGTACGCTCCGGAGCGTCCAGCGATGTTTGGACAACAGACAGCCCTACGATTTTAAAAAGCCATGTTACAAAACTGAATTCACTATTTTATTCATAGATTACAAGTGTTGGGGTAGTTATTCAAAAAAGTAATGGATTACACATTACTAGTTATTGTTAACCCTTGTGTTGTCTTCCCGTCGACCATTAACTTGTTGTCCTTCTGGGTCAAAATTAAAAATAAATTTTTTTCCGACGTTTATGCCACTTTTTTAATTTTTTTCTTGCTTTATTCGATGTTTTCTACGCTTTTCCCCCAGCTACCGCCAGTATATACACCCCTTAAACCAACTTATTACCACAAGTTTTACAATCATTTTTTCAAAATTCATGGTCAATAAACCTCAATTATATGATTGTATACCAAATTTTTGAAATTATGAAATATTTTGACAATTAAGTTAAAATCTGAGGAAGACTTCAGGAAATCGCTTTCTTTATTCAAGGTCAATAAACATAATGTATATGACTTTATAGCTATTTCTTTAGTTAAAAAAAAGCAGAAATTATGATTTATTATGACTAATAGTTAAGATCAGAGGATGTTGAGTAGATCACAGACAAAGTTTAGTCATGATGCTGTTTTGAAACTATGGAATTATTTTTTTTTCAAATGCTATAAAGTTGAATAAAACATCCAAAATTCAAAGAAACATTCTATTGGTTCTCTACAACATAAATACATACATCCATGTTATTTGTGGGTAATTTGGTTGGCAGAAACCCATATTTCTGACTTAAAAAAACTTGAAAACGGGTCAAATTTGACCCGAGGACAACACAAGGGTTAAAAAAGTAATGCCTTACATTACTCACTGCTGAAAGTAACTAGTTACATTACTTTTGGATTACTCCATAACATCACCTGAGATGTAATAGTTAATATACTCATGTATGCCCAGATCAACACAAACCCATTATAATGAGGACAGACACAAGATCTCTCTTTTATGCTCTTCAATACCACAAAGCTGACAACAAAGTTGTGAATATCAGCACAAAATGTGTCCAGAAGAACTAACGGCTCTTCATTATCTGTATTTATTTCATTTATTTATTTGTTTAAAAGAAAAACCATCAAATTATCTCTTTACACATTGCTCTCGGCCAACTTTGGCCCTCACTATACAGCAAGCTGCCTTTGTTCTGAACAAGTTGATGTGCAACACAGGTTATATGGAAATACCCTTTAAAATGAGAATTTAAGAAGATGTGTAAAAATCGAGACCTCAGAGGCAATATACAGTAGTTTCAGTTTAGTTCTCATTTAGTTTCAGTTCACAAAAAACACTTTTCACTGCTTATTTTAAGCTTTAGTGTACTATAACAACACCGTACGAGGTGCTAGGTTAGAAGAAAGAAAAAGTAGAAGCAATAAGCGGCAGAGGTGAAAATGTGAGAAACTGGAGACTGAAGCAGAAGAGAGGTGGATGCGGAGGGGGGGTAAACAGCATGTGTGCGCTCGCTGCTCAGAGAGGTAGGCGAGGATAAATGGAGAGCACAACACTGTTTGAGTGTGAGAATGCGTTGGCAGCCTCGGTGATCGCTCCTCCAAACGGTTGTTGTGGGGATTGGGGGCTCCTGGAAGTGGAGAAACTAACAGGTTCTAAAGAGGCGCGAGCCCAGAGGGAGGGGAACAGTGCTTACAGCCCAGGATCACCCCAGCCAGCACCTCTAATTGCTCTTCATTCTCATATTGATTTAATTAGCATCTGCCTTGCCTTGTGTGCTCAGGGTTATGGTATGCCTTCAAACATTAAAGGGGGGGGGGGGGAGACAGCGGTGGTATGTTGATGTAACTAAGTACATTTACTTTAGCACTGTACTTTGTAATTCTCTGATGTAAGCTGGTTAAATGTGACTATTTTCTCCTCTGTGACAGTAAACTGAAAGTCTTTGAGTGAAGTAAAGGATCTGAATACTTCTTCCACCGCTGCCGAAAGTTGCATGCACTCAGCTTGCTCAGTAAAGCACGTCATGTGACAACACTTAGCCGTGTCTCTGTAATTACCCTCGTGCGATCCTGCACACGCAGACACAAATAAATACGCGTTTCGACCACAGGCCACAAAGCCCGTCTTGAAGAACGGGAGGGTCAAAGAGTTGAAACCCGTTCATTGCAGACTTGGGAGTCCAGCTTCCTGTTTGCTCTCTCTCTGTAAATTGCTGTGCCATAGACGTTATTTCAAATATCTGAAAAGGATGCTTCTTGTTTTTCACGCTCGTCACGGAACGTCATGACTCTGAATATAATTACATGCCCGTTTTTACAAACACATGCTGAGTGTATAACTGTCAAATGTAGATGGCCGGCGAACAAACAAACATATTAAAGTGCGCATTAGCAAAAAATACTCTCTGACGTCAGACGGGGGAATACATTAAAATAATTGTCTCAATGGGCTCTGTTGTCCTGCGCTCCCTTTACAGTGACTCTCCGCTGACCGTACTGACTTCAGTGTTTACATCAAAGCTTGAAAAAAACCCTGCAAAGGCACAAAAGAGCACTATTAGCAGAGTGAATGGCATACACAGACGCATAAAGTGGATGAGGGAGCGCTAAGAGGATGACCGCAAGTTTGCAGGTGGAAGGAGTGCACATTTATAACCGTATACGTGGAAAAAACAACAGTTGTGCGTGGTGGCGAGAGGCAGAAACAGAGAAGACAAGGTGTGAGTGCGAGTGTGAGCGGGCACTTCATAATTAATGGATGATTCTTTTGAAGTTAAGTAAGCACGCTCCTAAAGGGCTGACACGGCAAGCGGACAGCAACAAACTAGTGGCGACGAGGCTCGATTCTGGCGTCGCCTCGCGTCACCTCAAGTCGCCTGTGTCCTGGCCAAAAAGTTTGTTTGTATTGTCATTTTATTAATACAGGGCGCTCAATACAGGGGGGGGGGGGGTGCATATCATAGTGGGGTGTTCGAGTGTCCTCCGCCAGGAAAGTTTTGAGCGTCAAAGACTTCATTTCCTCCATTCTGATAAAAAAAAATGATGCACCAATTTAATACCTTTATATAAAAAAACACAGATGACAATTCAAAATATATCATAATTATAATGGAAAGCATGTTGTTACATGTCATTGCACATTTTTAAGATGGTATATGGAAATCCTGGCGCTTTCTTAGTGGGTATACTGTGTATACCTGCGTATCACGTAGACTACACCACTGGCTAGCACCAACCACGGTGCAGAGGGAGAGAGGAAGATAGGCCTACAGTCTTCAAATTAAGTTCAACGGGACAGGACATTATTCCATAAAATATGCACGATCTGTGAGGAATTTTTGTCTCCCATAAGATGGACTTCCGAAGGTGGAGAAGCAGGTTGACAAAAGATGGGGACAAATGCTGCAGAGACACCTGTCTGTCCAACAGATGTCTGCCTTTAACAGTCCAAGCAGCAGACAACAGTAGACAACAGTTAACTGAAAATTAGGCCCTATGTTCCCACAGTTCCCACATTTCTAAGATTTTTTTTCTCCAAAATAAGGCCCTATGTTCTCACATTTCCTTTTTCATAGATTTGTATCAGATTGTATCCCCCTTTCTCCCAATTTGGTAGCCAGTTACACCCAACCTATTATCCAGTAGCAATGGACTACAGATGGAATGTAACCCTAACCCTAACATAGGGCCTAATTTTAAGAAAAATCTTAAAAATGTGGGAACATAGGGCTGACCCCCAGTCGTCTATGTAATGTTTACTTTGCTATATTCCCCCCCCCCCCCCAACAACACTACGGCAATCTGCACCGTAATACAAACTGGGGAGGGATATTTTAATCAGAAGGAGATGTCCTAGAGGGGAAGTTTAAAATATGTAATATATATGAAGCTTGGAAGATGCTGTTATTAGTTCTAAAACCTGCTAAATATCTTAGAGATGTAGCTTACGTATCAAACGGAGCAGCCAGCAAAAGACAGATCTTACAAAAGAACCGTAAATTGATTTCACATCCCCCAGACTTTCCTGATTGTCAAAGCCTTTTGAACACCCTTCTCTTTGCCTCTTTGACACGACCGCTTTGAAGACTCCTATATACTGGTGGAATGAATAAAATAGTTCAAACCAGTAACAGGGTTTAAAACGGGGTTAGCTTGACTTCACCTCGCTGCTTTTTATCCTGCAGACATGCAGTCTTTTGACAGCTCTGTCCTCCAGCAAAAAAAAGAACTGAACTGTGGTCCTTCTCTTCTACCCTCCAACCTCTCTAACTTACCTTGTTTCAAAAAATATACACCCTGAGCCATATTTTATCACAATTATCGACCTTTCTTCAAGGAAATTTTTCGAGAATCTTACTGCACAAATGCGCAAGTGAAAGGAGAGTCTGTATTAAAGTAAATTCAAAGAATCTGAGGTTCACAGGAGAAGAGGTAAAGTGATGGAATGGAGACGGCAAATAAAAACTAGCGGTGGTTAGCAGAGAGGGCAGCGCGGAGTTGAAAGCCCCCAGCAGCAATCTGCTAGCACTTAGAGTAAAAAGCAGCCTGGGGTCAATATCTAAAGCCAAAGTCTTAGACATGCAGACAATTTCAGCCACTTGAAATTGTTAAACAAATAACAGTTGTTTGGAAAGGACTAGAGAAAGGTACGATTCACTTCTTTTCTATGCATTCTTTCTCTCCCTGTCTTTATGTTTCCTGCACTTTTTCTCCACTTGGCATAACTTCTCCTGGAGTGTGTTCATGTCTTCGTTTTCTCTCTTTCTCTCTCTCTTTCTCTCTGTGCTGGCTTGGCACACGGAGGCAGAGATAGATGGATGGATGGACTTGGCAGGCACACATAGCCAGCCTGGTAATGTGAGAAAATCTGGTGCCAATGCTGAGATGCTACAGATGGACATGACATGTTGCTGTCTTTCTGTTTTTGTCAAATATTTTTTAAATTCTTTCCGCGTCTGTCTGTCTTCTCACATGTGTTTAAACACACGCACACTCTCGGGTGGTTTCTCGCCGAGGTCTTTTGCTCATATAGGCTGAGAATTGGCCATTAGGGTATATGTTCAAAGGACACATCATCAACGGCTAATTAACAATTATTAACTGTGCTGCTGTGAAAGAAGACAAATTATCATAAATTACGGCCTAATTAAAATGTGATTGCTGGCTCAATAGTTATAAATCATTCATTTTTAACACCCTTATCACATGCGGGCGGAACCAATTCAACAAAAGGTCTATTCAACAAAAATGAATTCGCTGGTTTCTTTCAACATGCACCCCACTTTCTGCTCCCCCTCTCCCGCTGCAGTCATTAGCCGTAATTACTCTACGTAACACATTGGCTTTATCCGTAGATATTAAAGAACAATTGAACCACAGCCTAATTGCATTAAGTGAAGTCTTGTGTGGTATCCTTAACTCTATACATGCAATTAGTGCATGGAGATGTAGGGGTAAACCAACCAGGCAAGTGCAGTATGTGAAGCAACTAAAATCCATCTGAACTTCAATTATAATAAAGAGTCTGGGGGCCCTATCTTGCACCCAGCGCAGCGCAGTGCAAAGCCCGACGCAAAGCCCGACGCAAGTGTCTTTGCTAGTTTAAGACCGACGCAGTTGTCAGTTTTTTCGTCCGGCGCCTGCATCGTTTAAATAGCAAATGCACCGTCGCCCATCTTTGCGCCCATGGGCGTGCTGGTCTTATAGGGAGGTGTGTTCAGGTGCATTCTGGGAGTATTGCTATCTTGAGGCAGCGGGAAGTGATCACGCCATTGGCCATCACGCGAATTAGTAAAATGCGCCTATGCTTATGCACAGCGTGCGCACACTATGCTTGTTAAACACAAACAGCGAAGTGCAGCAGCACACAAACATGCAGAAGATTACAAATAGTAAGTTCTTCAGTCAACTATAACTATAATCTCCAACTTCTCTTCCACATAGGTGTTGTGTATTTGTTATCCCAGATCTCCTGTTTGTAGGATTTTTCTGTGTATTTTCCTTTGCCTTTGTTCCCTCCTTCTCTCCGTAGCAAGCTAGCTCTGGGCCCGACGAGGTGAGCAGAGGTGAGCTTACGGGGGAGAGAGGTGTATTGTTTAGAGCTGCTTCCGACTGACATCCAGGTAAATGGGTAAACATGCACTCTCATCCATATTCCAGCAAACTGGGCAGAGGCGTTTGGCCAGAGCGTGGTCGGGGCCAGGGTATGAAATATTAAAAGGATAAAGTGAAAGGTGGAGTACCCAGAGGGCTTCTGGACAGTTAAACAGCTCTTTGTGTAGATATTCACCGCCTGTTATCCCCGTCTGGCATCCACCTCTGTGAGACGCTGGGATTTCAGCGAGCCTGCATTGTGTATCTCCGCCAAGGTCAGCGCACACACACAATACACCAAGTTAGCATCAAACTGTGCTGTATGATCAGCTCTTACCATCCTAGAGCAGCACCAATGATGGAGCGTGTTCACAGCGCACAAACAAATCAATAACTCTGTGGATTGCATGACTGGAGAAGAGACAGTGAAGGGCTGGAGATGTGGGGGGAAAAAACATGAAAGATGGAGCTTTTTCCAGGTTCTTTTCTTCTTTGTCCCCCAGCCTCACTTGGCAGGATGAAACCTAGTCTGGATCAAACGGAAGTACATTTCCTGCATAAAAGTCTGACATCTGGCCCGTGGCTCACGCGCTCTGTGTGTCTTGCCGTTCTAAAAATCCCTTCACTACGGGAAACAAGAACAGCCTTCTAGCTAGCAAGCTACATACTGAAAATGTCAAGTTTTGAAGAATATTTGGACCGTGCTACAAGGCAGGCCTGCTTGGTTCTTTCAGGGAATGATGTTTACGGCATTTCCTCTCTAACTGGGACGTTTTGGGACCGATTGGTGGGATTGCTGTGGACGAAGTTCACGTTGATACACTGGTAAGAGCTAATTAAGTTTAACCATGTATCCAGCTAATTTAAATAGCTCACGTTACTGTATTGTGTCAACAGTTAATTTAATATTGCATGTGGCGTCTTTTGCGGGCTGCAAATGTTCCACCAAAACAAGTTCCTTCCTGAGACTATTTAGCAGAGCCACCGTCACTGCGTCCGGAGCTTAGCGCCGCCCAAGACGATTGTGATTGGTTTAAAGAAATGCAAACAACTCAGAGCGTTTTTTTTTTCTCTCCTATCCTAAAACGTCTCTGTGGCGGAGCCAGGCTTTACTTCATAGCGCTGTGGAGTAAGGTCTGGCAATGCGAGACTAGATAAATCTTAGCCTGCTGTTTGACTGGTTGTGCGCCAAGTAGGGACTCAGCAATATCAGATTTCAATTAACCACAGTTCATAAGAGCCATCCACGGAGGTGACATGGCCTTCACACTCTCCATCCCTTGCTTAGTTGCAGCCCCAGGGAGAAGGTAATGAGATGGCTTTCTATCTGGCTCTCCATCTCCAAACGCCTGGCACTCAGGGGCAAGGGGGCCTGTTGACACCTAGGGCAGGTGCTTGGCCCATTTGGCTCTGGTCTGCAGCCTCCAAGCATGTTTGGCTTGCAGTGGCCACACAGTTTACCCCTCTGGACTGCTCTAGGGGGGAAGATAATGAATAGTCTGGATGCAGGTTTGTGCAGGTACACGCAAGTGTATGTGTGTGTGTGTGCAAGTGTATATATGCAGGATTTATAAATAGGTAATGAATATTAAAATGTTTTAGCATTTCATATACGGGCATAGCCACTTTCACAAGCTTCTTTGAATATAATGTTTTTTTAAGCATTCAGTTAAATCTCACAGCAGAATATCAGGTGGATAACAGAAGATTCCTCCGGTCACATCCGTCACTGGGAAAGACAAGAGGCCTCCAAACCTGTAGTTCACTGCTCAATCACTTGAGCCTAATTTGTATGCTGATTCAATCACAGAAAAGGGAAAACAAGGTGCAAGAAATGACAGACAATCACTCAGAAAACAAGGGAAGGACACAGGCAATTCTTCAAGCACACAGCAGCAAATGTATATTGTTACTCTGTGTTAGCCTACCTACTGCTGGCTGTGAGAGGCCGGTGGTTGGGGAGCATGTTGTGGCCAAAGACTGTAGGAAAAAACGGACCAAGAAGCTTTAAAAGTGAAGCCAACGCTGAAGCTCCTTAAAGCTGCATTCTCTCTAACTTCAGCAGGGGGCGACTCCACTGGCTCCAAAAAGAAGTCTGTTTCTATAGAAGTCTATGAGAAAATGAGCCTACTTCTCACTTGATTTATTACCTCATAAACAGTTTATGGTCCCAATCGCTAGTTTAAAGTCTTCTTCAATACAGCATGATGTTCATTTAGTAAATGGTGGTCCCATTTATTTTAAAATAGACGATAAAGCAGGGAATGCTTTAGGATCTATCAATCAGGACAGAGGCTTAGTGATGCTAACCATGCTGACAATGTGGACAATAAAATAGACCTTGGGTGTTTTTGGGTCCGTGTCAAATGTTGACCCTCTCACTGTGTGTTTTCACTTCATCAAAGTTAACTGGAACATTTTGGTCGCCTAAAAATGTCTTGTTCAGCATTCTGCCAACCAAGCTAGCTAGCTACCGCTGGCGTTAGCTGGTAACTTAAAGGAGAACTCCGGGCAATTTTTACGTTAATCCTGATCGCTATAAGTATGTGAGTATTGTCGATAGCAAAAAAAACGAGCCGAATCGGTGCTAGCATCATGGAGCTACTGCAGCTAAGGCCGAGAGCTCCCACTTAGTGGTGTTTGACAATGTTCTGTACTGCCCTACATGCAGGTGAATGGCGTCAGTACACAGAGTTCCAAAATCAGTAACTTTAGCATTTAGCTTAGCGCAGTGCCATGACACCATAAACAACACTGGCTTGACTGCGCCATCCTCCCCAGCTTCACCCTCTTGACAAAACTTGTCTCCTCCAGTTACAAAAAAACAAGACGGCGATGCCTGTATCGTCTAACTCGAGGCTTTAAAACGGGCGTCCACACACCAGTGGATGAGGTCACGGATGATACCTCCATTATTTTTACAGTCTGTGGTTGAGGCGTCCTTCAGTAGTCCGGTGGGATGTGAGGGGTTGAGGCTGATGCTAGCGGTCAGGGAATTTCCAGGCCAAGGCTAACGAACCTGTGAAAAAGAGGCTCAGGGTGAGAGACAAAAAGGTGGTTCTATTATTACTATTATTTATGTCTCGTGTTCATATGTCACTGTTGTGCCAATATGATATGCTTTGGAGTCTTTCACTGGTTTATTTCCGACTAGAATTCTGCCTTAGACAGAAGCTAGTGGAGAAAAAGACTCGCCCCAGTATTTCCACGTTATGCCAGCAACATTCATAACCCGAGTGGGGCCGAGACTTGGGAGGATGCAACAGTGCATCCGTCACCGAGAGGAATGGCGGTGTCATCCCCAACTGTGGTGTGGAATCACAGGCAGTCGCTCGACGATGCACTTCTTTATGGAGGCACTTTTTACATTCTGCTGAGTAGCCCTGGAAAAATAAAAGCTAAATCTTAGCTGTCAGCATCACGCTTTGCTGCACTATAACACTGTCCGGTGTTTCGGGCACTCAGAGCACAAACACAGAAAGTCCACATATTCATTGACGCTGAATGCATCGTACAAGAAGAATGGAAAGGTTGCTTGTGTCTTTATACGCTTCTATGTGTGTGTGTGTGTGTGTGTGTGTGTGTGTGTGTGTGTGTGTGTGTGTGTGTGTGTGTGTGTGTGTGTGTGCGTGCTTGTTTGTCTGGTGGACAATAATAGGGATGAGAAGGTCGCGGCGTGGCTGCACAGGCGTTTCAGAAAATCAAATGGCTGAACAGTCAGTAATGAGGCAGACAACAGAGACTCAGCCAGACCCCGAAGATTTGAAGGGCAGACGGAGGAGAGGAGAGGAGAGAGGAGGGAGGGGGAGGGGGGGGGGAGATGAAGGGATGACAAAGAGGGGAGAAAATTATTGAATTAGTCAGACAGTAATAGCAAAAATAGATGAGTATAATGTGAACATGCACTGGATGTGGGGGGGGGGGGGGGGGGGGCGGGGAGGAGGATGGGGGTTAGGACCCGAAATATGAAATCATGCAGAAAACAATAGCAGAACTAACAGCAGAGGGAAAAAAAGATGCAGAGGATTGAATTGGCGGGTGAAGGTTTGCATTTGCATTATTTATCAGAGGGAGAGGTGTAAAGTAATCGGAAAAAAAACATCCGCACAGAGAAAGGAGAAGAGGAAACGAGGAGAGGACACCAGAGGGTAGGGGAGAGGGCACGAGAGGAGATGAGACGGAGAAACGGGAGAGGAGGAGAGGAGATGAAACAACAGAGGAGAGGAGAGGAGAGGAGGAAATGAGAGGAGGGGAAAGGAGAGGAGAGGTTTTTGGTTTTCAAAGTACCTTTATTGGACCAAGAATTACAATCACCAAAATCAAAAACAAGTCGAGAAAAGTAAAGAAGAAAACGCAACAAAACCTGTCAAACTAAAAAATTTGCTTTTTATAATCAAAAATGAACCACCAGCTCTCCATCCTCCCCCCCAAGTCTGATTGCTTCATAATGCTGAAATAGTCATTAGATAGTTGCATGCCTGTTCTCATGTCTGAAGGTTTGAAGTATGGACACCACTGTAAAGCTACTCAAGATGGGCTTCTCTCATTGGTCAATCCGTGGTTGATCACATGATGAATAAGTGTGGCCATGATCTCATTACAGATGGCTCTCCTTCTTTCTCTTCTTCCCTCCTCCACCTCCTCCACCACCTCCTCCTCCCCCTCCTCCTCCACGTTGTCGTCCCCTGTCTCTCCCTCATCCTCCTCCCCTTGCTCTCTGTCTATTGTTGGCATCCATTGTTCAAAACAGGCAATCTGACCTTTGACCTATGTATAGGCCTATACTAAAGCAGTGATTGGCTAGTGTTCAGTTAAGCATAATGTGTTTGCACATGTGAGGAGCAAGCCCCCAGGAAGAGCGCCATGTCTAAAAGCCACCATGGGCTTATTAGCGGATAACGGTGGTACTGCACCCCATGGCTCAGAAAGACTTCACATAGACTTTGAAAAGAAACGTCTATATTTCAGCAGATAATTTGTTTCGGGGTATATCAACTTACCAGCCCGAACTCTGAAAGGGTCCTTTTTTTAACATTTTTAACATTCACTAGAAGCAAATCCAGAATTATTCAATTTGGCATGATGAACGCGCATAATAGATGCGAGCAGACCCGCGGGACTGCACCCGCCCGCTCACATGACTTCTCCCGAGCTTATGTAAGCTAGCTGTAATAACGGATATAGCTAATGGTTGTAATTCACCATGTGTTCTATTAATACGTCCATGGTATTATCTTATGAAGTTATGATACATCCGAGGTATGTATGTATGTATGCTGTAAAGCCTGTTAGCTACGTGATGTAACGTCATTAGCGTTTCCCAAACTGGCGGGCTATCGGCTAGCTAGCTAGTTGCTAACATCAGGGGCAGCTAGCATGGCTGTATTTATTTATTTATTTCAGGTTTATTTAACAGGGACAATGCACACTAATAATACATATTAAAATGTAAAATGTGCCAGAATTAGCCAAAAGGCTATTTTACATCTGCTGTCCCTGGACAGATCGTACAACGTCACACCTAAAAAGATAAAATGATTATAATAGTACATACAGGTTTAGCCCAATACAAGTAAAATTGACTACAAATGTAAAAAATTTAAAAAATGTCATAATCAGCATGTAAATAAGAACAGATTGTCATTATCAACATCAATACCAACACACACACACACACACACAGACACACACACACACACACACACACACACACACACACACACACAGACACACACACTCACACACATAAGCTAAACGTTCAGTCCATGTAACCGACACAAACGGGCAGGACAGGAAAGACAAAGTAGCTGCAAGATTTAGTGTCTACATGTAATGTCGACAGTCCTGATGACCTATTAGCCACTTTTTTAAGTTAAATTTAAAAGAAACGTATGTTTTAAAATTTCTAATGTGAGTTGGAACGAGGTTCCATTCACGAGCAGCGCTGACTGAAAAAGCTGTTTGACCGAATGCACTTTTCCTCAACGGGACAATGCAGTCACCTCTTGCTGCACTCCTTGTAGATCTGTAAGCGTTTGGTACTGTGTTTGCAAACTGGCTCAATACATGAGGAGCTAGTCCATGTAGAATTTTGTATACAAAACAGAGATCTGTAGCCTATATCTCATAAAATTTTCGAAACTTAAAAGATTGTATTTTTTTAAAACTTGACAATGATACGGAGCCCACCCTGGTCCCACTTTGTCAAAAAAAATAATTATAACTATCTTGTGGCCTCAAGATACTATCTCGTGGCCTCGAGATAAGTGTATATAAAAGGAGAATGCACAATGGAGCAGCTTTTAACAAGTATGGCCTATACATGTAAAAAGTATAAGTATAGGTTATAAAATATGAAGAAGAATTATAAAGGACTGGCGAATTTCTGACCATTACCGCCCACACCCGCAACATGTGTGTTACACTCCCGCCCGCTCCCGCAATGTGTATGTCCACTCCCGCCCGGATCCGCAAAACTGAGAATTTCTGCCCGCACAATAATAGAGATGCATTGATGTTGAGTCTTCTCCCGTCCTGCATGAGAAAACAGGTCATTTTATAGGTTAATAGGGAGAAGATGCAGGCAGAGAAGGCAGGTGCTTGCTGCTGTTAGACGGGGAGGAAGGAGCAGAGGATGAGGGAGAGAGGAGAGGGAGAGAGGGGGAGGAAGGAGCCGAGGATGAGGGAGAGAGGAGAGGGAGAGAGTGGGAGGAAGGAGCCGAGGATGAGGGAGAGAGGAGAGGGAGAGAGGGGGAGGAAGGAGCCGAGGATGAGGGAGAGAGGAGAGGGAGAGGGGGGGAGGAAGGAGCCGAGGATGAGGGAGCAGGCGGAAGGTGGACTTGGCCTTGGCTCGGAGCTCCCCGTCCTGGGAGGCTCAGACACGCTGGTGTCTGCTCATAGATGGGCTATACAGTATATACTCAGTCAGTATATATGTATATACAGTATATATATATATATATATATATATATATATATATATATATATATATATATATATACTCAGTCAGTATATATGTATATCTATGGCGTTGGGGGATTCCAGGCTACATCCCGATCCCGCAGTGTTTTTTTAAGCTAAGTTAAAACCGCCTGCTCCCGTGAGATTTGCGTTGGGACCCGGCGGGACTCAATCCCAATGCAGCCCTCTAATATGCAGCCTACAAGATTTACATTACTGTATTAACAGAATTGTGATGAACAGTACTAGTAAATAAATAGAAGCAGAACTGCACACTGAATATTAAAACAGAGAATATTGCACAGAATGTGAAGTATTGCACTACACTACAGGGTCCAGTTTAATAACAAAGGGTCCATGTGTCAGACACTTTACTATCTTGAGGCCACAAGATAGTTATAATTAATTTTTTTGACAAAGTGGGACCAAGGGGGCTCCGTACAATGATGATAATATATGGGTTTCCTGTCCAGTACTTTAAGAGTTTTTTATATAGGGAGAGTAGTGGTTTGAGAGAAGTGTTGCTTGCTTGTGACCAGGTTGTCAAACAGTAGGTGATATGAGATGAAATCATTGAGTGCATAAACATCATTGCAGCCCTTGTTGACATGCAATTGCGGACATGTCTAAAGTTTGCCAGGTTGAACTTAATGCGATTACAAACCTTAATATGTGATTTAAAATTAAGATTGTTATCAATGTATACTCCAAGGTATTTAAAATTTGAGACGACTTGTAGTCTCTCCCCTGCTACGACTACATCCGGTTCTGCACAGCGACATTTAGATTTACTAAAAAACATACATACAGTTTTGGATACATTCAGTTGAAGGCAATTGGGATTTAGCCATTCTGTTATCTTTTGCATTGAGTTTGTTAGCAGATCAGCAGCTTGAGCTGCATTGTCAGCATGTACAAAGATTACTGTTAAGATTAAGATCTATACATAGCTAGCTATATGCCTACATAACGTTACTACAGACATAGTGATTACATTGCCTTGGTTCTCTCTTATGATACATCCGAGGGCTGTATGCTGTAAAGCTTGTAACGTGGATGAAGGATGAAGCCATGGATGAGCTCTGTTCACCAAACTGCAGGCTAACTGCTAGCGCTATTTAGTAGCTAGCTAGCTAGCTAGTAGCACAACATAATTATGAAATCTCCTTGGTTGTCTAGCTAAAGACATCTATTGTTTATTTAGCTAAGCATGTAAACGATCGGGAACAACGAAAACACAATGTTTAACGTTAGGGAATATTTTAGACAATTAAAACGGCGAGTTCATGAGTTCGCCAGAGACACGAGAGAGGAGCTCATGAACATGCATGTTGCTACCGGTGGCTACGACAACACAAACAGATTGTTGCTAGAGCGCGTGTCCTTCGTGACGTCATGGGCCAACAATGCGGAAGATTCGAGCTCCATGTTTGCTTCATGCGCTTTTGAGCACTCTCACTGGAACGTACGGGGCTTCCCGCCGAACGCTGGATCCAGTTCTCTTAATACATCCATGGTGAGGAGTGGGTGTGTGTCCTGGTAAATAAGTGTAGCATTTTGATTGGTTGCGTTTGGAAAAGGAAAGCAAGTCACTTCCTGTTAGATTTTTGTGTCTTAGGTGGAGAATTGTGTGTGGTGGTTTGAAAAAGGTGTTTTATGGAAATGAAAACTGAGTGAAAGGCTGATCGCTGATTCTGGTCACTAGGGACGCTAAGGTAGGAACAAACGACCCATACCGCTGTATTGTTTGGAGGAACTATTGTGTTATAGGTATGTTTAGACACTCGCGCCACTTGGTGAAGGTTGATGGGAAATGCGGTATTGAAAGCTGACTAGAAAGTTCTTCAGTACATCAACTCCACCATGTTTCAGAAACTGGCTACATGAACTTGTTTCATTGATCCACGTGGAGTAACTGCGGACTAAATGCGAAGAATCCGGGGTGTGTATAATGTGTGTGTGCGTGCGTGTGTGCGTGCGTGTGCATGTGCGCGTGCGTGTGTGTGTGTTCTTGTTTAACTATATTTGTGGAGTCCAAAAACCAGGAATACAGTAGCCTTGTTGGGCCCAAAATGCTGGAGCCCACAAGGTTAAAGGTCTGTTTGAGGGTTAAGACTTGGTTTTAGGATTAGGGTTAGAATTAGGTTATGGTTAGGGTGAGGGTAAGGGTTAAGGTTAGGCATCTAGTGGTGATGGTTAAGGTTAGGGTAAGGGGCTAGGGAATGCATTATGTCAATGACGGGGCCCCACAAAGATAGTGAAACAAACCTGTGTGTGTGTGTGAGAGTGTGTGTGTGTGTGTGTGTGTGTGTGTGTGTGTGTGTGTGTGTGTGTGTGTGTGTGTGTGTGTGTGTGTGTGTGTGTGTGTGTGTGTGTGTGTGTGTGTGTGTGAGTGTGCTTTGTTGCCTTTGTATTTAGGGTGTTGATTTTCATATATTATTTTCATATGTTGTCAAAAAACGTCAAAAAAGCAAACAAAAAGAAAGTTCTTCAGTACTTTAGTTACTTGTCAGATCTGGATGTCAGCGGACTTATAACATGTCAGCGAGTGGACAAACTCCTGCAGACCACTGGATTGTACAACGTGTGTGAGTCGACAGAGGCAGCTGGAGGTAACGTGATAATTCCTGTCTCCCATCTCCCTGGGAGCCCGGCTTGCTGGTATTCCTGGAAGGTGGTGATGCGGGCGTCGAAAATGTGTCGCTTCCTCTGATCTGCAGTCACACAGCGGATTCCCAGGGAGCGTGTCACAGAGGGCGGGGAGAGGGAGAGAGGGGGCTCAAATGCTCTGCTCGTTACTATAAACGCCGCCTAATTAATAATGTATCAGAGGGGACGCGCTGAGACACAGCAGGGCTTCTCTGCTTGTCACAAGCACACACACACACACACACACACACACACACATATTTGGGATTGATCAAGCCTCAGCCTTTTCCTTCTTCTACAGAAGCCCCCACCCAACGCTCCTCTCAATATTCAGATATGGAAGCAGGAAAGAGACGAGGTATACATGTGTACATACCATTGTCGAGGAATCCTCCATCCTGCTGAAGCCCTGTGCATACATATATGTACCCACTTACTGCACGCGCTCACAGAGACAAACAGGAAGTGTCTTTTGGGCTTTGTTTCCGGCGCATGAATTTTCATAAATGAAATTTTATGGTAAACTGAGCCGGTGTAGGGAGGGTTGGGGGTTAGTTTCTGCTCTGACACACACTCAAACATGCACCCACTCGCACGCAGACACACACACACACACACACACACACAAACACACACACACACAGACACATCCAGCCTGGATGTAGCGTGGTCTCCGGAGAGGGATGACAGGTGACACCGAGCTGGTGTCGAGGTAATGGCTCCTCCTGTCCGGTTGAGTCTCTCTGTTCTGAACCACACACAAACAACCTTCTATTTCAGTCTCCTTTTTATTGTGTGTGTGTGTGTGTGTGTGTGTGTGTGTGTGTGTGTGTGTGTGTGTGTGTGTGTGTGTGTGTGTGTGTGTGTGTGTGTGTGTTTTTAAATCAAATCTTATTATCCAAAAGCTGTCGAGCCAGCTGTCGCATGGTGTCATTGTTGGAGACAGTTTGGGTTTTAATAGTGTCTATATAGTCTTTAAATTAAAAAAAACACAAGTATTGGTTCCTATGGAGGTTGAATCATTACATATCCATGCATTTGCACAGACATAATCTATTCGTAGGTTATCAATATCACCACGCTGTTGAATTCATATACTATATATATACTATACTATATATATGTTCTGAGACAGATAATGCTCCACAGCTGCTCTGTGCCTCCTCCTCTCCTCTCTCTCTCCACCTCACATTTGATTTATTTGCTTTTTTGTTTGTGTGTGTCATATGGAGAGATGTAAATGTAGCCACCCCAAGGGAGAGCATCCTCACTAGTGACACAAAAAAGACTGGAGAGAAGAAAGAAAGAAAAAAAATCGGAATAACATAAGCCAACAACAAGTGAGAGGGGGGTGTGAGGGAAACGTAAAGGAGGGATTGTGGTTTGAGAGATAAGGGGAAGGGAGGGAGGGGAAGAGAAAGAACAAGAGACGGAGGTTTGAGATGCGCAGGACTCTGTAAACAGTCGATGCGGGGGCTGGAAAATTAACGCTGCATAAATTGTGCGAAACATGTCCTATTTTCTCTGCCTTTTTTCCTCTGCACCCTCTTTTAAAAGGGTTCAAGATGCAGGGCTGTCAGGCGAACGCCAGACAGGCGTTTTCTGACTTTGTTTGATCCCAGCTCCTTTTTTTTTTAAAGAACACATCCCAATGACAGAGAGGAGGCAGAAAGCAGGTCGCTGTGTGTGTGTGTGTGTGTGTGTGTGTGTGTGTGTGTGTGTGTGTGTGTGTGTGTGTGTGTGTGTGTGTGTGTGCGTGTGTGCGTGTGTGCGTGGAACAGGAGAGACGAGCAGACAGGAGACACATGTAGACAGACTTTCACAGTTATCACACCCTCATTGACACCGCCTTTATAGTCTCTGCAACCAGCTTGCTCTCGCTGGGAGAGCGGCTGGGATTTTTGTGTCTGATAACTCTGTCAGCACATCTGATCTGTGGTGTTATGGACAGGGGCAGCTTTTACTCTGAAAGGACCAGTACAGATGGACACAAACAGGACAAATATACCGGAAAAACTCTCTGACACTCTAGCAAATGGAAATGAGTTGTGAGTCAGGGCAGGTGTGTCGGTTTGGCCTGCATCTACACTACTAGACAGCTGCAGCTGAGTCAAAAAGCTGCTCCTCGAGTCCTCACTAAGACCAAGAAAGTGGATCACATCACTCCAGTTCTGAAGTCTCTACACTGGCTTCCTGTGCCTCAAAGAATTGATTTCAAAATACTTCTGCTGGTTTATAAATCACTAAACGGTTTAGGGACGAAATACATTTCTGATCTGCTAGTAAACTATGACCCACCCAGACCTATCAGGTGGTCTGGGACAGGTCTGCTACACTGTGACCCACCCAGACCTCTCAGGTGGTCTGGGACAGGTCTGCTACACTATGACCCACCCAGACCTCTCAGGTGGTCTGGGACAGGTCTGCTACACTGTGACCCACCCAGACCTCTCAGGTGGTCTGGGACAGGTCTGCTACACTGTGACCCACCCAGACCTCTCAGGTGGTCTGGGACAGGTCTGCTACACTGTGACCCACTCAGACCTCTCAGGTGGTCTGGGACAGGTCTGCTACACTGTGACCCACCCAGACCTCTCAGGTGGTCTGGGACAGGTCTGCTACACTGTGACCCACCCAGACCTCTCAGGTGGTCTGGGACAGGTCTGCTACACTATGACCCACCCAGACCTCTCAGGTGGTCTGGGACAGGTCTGCTACACTATGACCCACCCAGAGCTCTCAGGTGGTCTGGGACAGGTCTGCTACACTATGACCCACCCAGACTCTCAGGTCGTCTGGGACAGGTCTGCTACACTATGACCCACCCAGACCTATCAGGTGGTCTGGGACAGGTCTGCTACACTGTGACCCACCCAGAGCTCTCAGATGGTCTGGGACAGGTCTGCTACACTGTGACCCACCCAGACCTCTCAGGTGGTCTGGGACAGGTCTGCTACACTACGACCCACCCAGACCTCTCAGGTCGTCTGGGACAGGTCTGCTACACTGTGACCCACCCAGACCTCTCAGGTGGTCTGGGACAGGTCTGCTACACTATGACCCACCCAGAGCTCTCAGGTGGTCTGGGACAGGTCTGCTACACTATGACCCACCCAGACTCTCAGGTCGTCTGGGACAGGTCTGCTACACTATGACCCACCCAGACCTCTCAGATGGTCTGGGACAGGTCTGCTACACTGTGACCCACCCAGACCTCTCAGGTCGTCTGGGACAGGTCTGCTACACTGTGACCCACCCAGACCTCTCAGGTGGTCTGGGACAGGTCTGCTCTCTGTCCCCAGAGTCAGGACTAAACAGGGGGAGGCAGCGTTCAGTTTTTATGCTCCACATATCTGGAACAAACTCCCCGAAAACTACAGCTCCGCCGCAACTCTGTTCTTTTAAATCACAACTGAAGACTTTCTTTTTGATGTTGCCTTTGTGTCGACTTCGGGTCCCATTGGCCCGTTTTAAATTTTTGTTTTATATCAGAAAATATTGGACGTAGAAATAAGCGCTGAAAATGTGTAGAAGAAAAATTAAAAAATCTAAAACGTTGGAAAAAGCAAAAACAAATTGTGAAAAAAGGCGTCACAAATGTCAGAAAAAAAAAGTGTTTTTTGTCAAGGTTGAAACGAAGACAACACAAGGGTTAATTTCTTATAATGTCTGCTAATGTGAATTTTATTCTCGTATTTTATCTATTTTTTTAGTTTTAATTGCTCTTTAATGTTTTATGTAAAGCACTTAGAATTGCACTGTTGCTAAAATGTGCTAAATGAATAAAATTGCCTTGCCATGCCTTACTACGTTTTCATTTTAAGCGGCGTTTTGAGACAAAAACGATCTCCGTCCACACAAGAGTTTTAGCTCCAGTAGCAGAACTAATCTCCGTCCTTATTAACACGTCTGACATCACGTATCACATGACCATTCACACACACTGGGCATGTGCGTGCCGCTGGGAACTACTTTATTTAATTTTATAGAATTATTCTGACTTCACTTTGACAGTCTGTGATTATCCATCAACATACGTTCCTTTGATCTTAAATATTAGTCAAAATGATAAATACTTTCTGCTTTTTTAACTCAAAAGTTAGATATAATTTCATATAGGCTACATGATGTGTATTGACTATAAATTCCATAAAAGGAGTGTAAAACTAGTGGCAATAAGTTGTTTTTAGTGTATACTGGTGGAAGTAGGGAAAAAAGCGCCGAAAATGTCGAAAAATGCTACAAAAACGTCGAAAAAAAAACATTGAAGAGACAAAAACGCGGCAAAATTAGTGACACAAGTGTCAAAAAAGTGTTAATTTTTTGACCACACAAGGGTTAAAAATGTAGTAGAGTAGATGTAGGTTTAATAATGTATAAGGAATTATAGATGGGGATGTATTAAAGTGCCCATATTATGAGAAAATGACTTTTTCTGGGATTTGAATTTTGATTTCTGAATGTGTCCTGCCTTCAGTCTCCGGGTGAGCTGTTCAAAATCTGCACGACTTTCTACGTCATCTGCCGAAACATTTGGTGTGTGCTAACCACTTTAGCTACACATCAGCTAGCTGATTCTCCAACTTCAGTAGTACAAGGCAGGATTAGCCGGGAGACTTCTTCAAAACGAGGGCGCACTTCCAACTTTGCGTGGAATTCCTGCAGAACAGGGACATTAAGTAGTTCTTTACAATTTATTTTGTAGATTAGGGTGAACTCGTGTGTTTTGTAGCAGTGTTTTGCCATTGAGAACGAGGAGGCTAACTGCTAGCAACGCCAGCTTCTAGCTAGTAGTCCTTACCTAGCTACTGTCAGGGCACGCCCTCATACTCTGCTTCAAACTGGCTAGTAGTCCTTACCTAGCTACTGTCAGGGCACGCCCTCATACTCTGCTTCTGACTGGCTAGTAGTCCTTACCTAGGTACTGTCAGGGCACGCCCTCATACTCTGCTTCTGACTGGCTAGTAGTCCTTACCTAGGTACTGTCAGGGCACGCCCTCATTCTCTGCTTCTGACTGGCTAGTAGTCCTTACCTAGCTACTGTCAGGGCACGCCCTCATTCTCTGCTTCTGACTGGCTAGTAGTCCTTACCTAGTTACTGTCAGGGCACGCCCTCATACTCTGCTTCTGACTGGCTAGTAGTCCTTACCTAGGTACTGTCAGGACACGCCCTCATACTCTGCTTCTGACTGGCTAGTAGTCCTTACCTAGTTACTGTCAGGGCACGCCCTCATACTCTGCTTCTGACTGGCTAGTAGTCCTTACCTAGGTACTGTCAGGGCACGCCCTAATTCTCTGCTTCTGACTGGCTAGTAGTCCTTACCTAGGTACTGTCAGGGCAACTGCCAACAAAGATGTTCCAGCAGTGAGAGGTCTCACTCTGGAGCTAAAACAGAGACCTGAACACAGGGTGAAAAGAGGAGCTGCAGCAATGTGCAGTACAACAAAAATATGGTGTTTCTTTGAAAATTAAGCCTTGTAAACCTATTCTGGTACAACCTCTAAATACAATTATGAACCTGAAAAGGAGCATAATATGAGCATTTTAAAATCCCACAACTTTTCTTTTCCCCCTTTTTGCAGTCAACAATTATATTTTTGAGGCCTTTTTTGTCCGAAACAATAACTTCTTTCCTTCTGCTGCTGCTATCGACTTCACCCTTTGTGTCAAACTACATCTGCCCGCGCTCGCTTCGCAAGATAATGAATTCCAAACAGAGTGAAGAAGAGAAGAAGAAAAAAAAAAGAAAAAAGCAGGGCATCTCTCATTGCTCTCTTCATCCCTCTCTCGATCACAACAACACCATTTCCATTTATAATTTTGATTGTTAATTTGCATGATAAAAATTAGTTGGGTGACATGCGTGATGTTTTTTTTCCACCCCCCTCTCTCTGCTTAATTTTCCCACTAATTATAAGCAGCAATGGCACATTATTTACATAAATAATTGTTGTTCCTTCTGTTCGCTCATATTTTCCTCCTTTCTTTCTTTGTCAGAGTTGTTTTGGCATTTGTCGTCCGCAGGGGCGAATCTCCTCTGAGGAACATTTTCGCATGTCTCCTGACTGAAATATCTTGGATCTCGGAGTGTTTTTCCACCGGATGTTTGTTGTGGTGTTTTGCTGTCCTTTGTTCAATAAATAGATTCATCCTACATTAATACTTCCCTTCACTCAAAACTTCTAAACCCTCATAAATAACTGTGTCAGTTGTGAACATTTTGCTGCTATTTTTTACTTCCAAGGCAGATCACTTTTCCCCGCTTCTGCATCCGTGACTTTACAGAGAAAGTTAAAAGGGGAAAGATCCTCAAAGTCCGGACCATGGTTCGCATCCAGATCGAAGGACAAGTCCATCCAGACCTAGTCTCGCTTTGCCAGACCTTCCTCCACAGCGCTGCGGAGGAGGGTCTTGCTAGTCCACACAGCATTCCCGGGATGGGAGGAAAACGTGTTCTGTTTTATCGGCATTTCTTTAAACCAATCACAATCCTCTTGGGCGCTGCTAAGCACCGGACGGAGCCACGGTGCCTCTGCTAAATAGTCTCAGGAAGGAACTTTTTTTTGGTGGAACATGTGTACGTTCAAAAGTTGTTTTAGTCGTGCAACAGAGAACTCAGATTGGACAGATAGTCTAGGTGGCTGTCTGTTGTGAACATTTTGCTACTATTCTAACTTCAAGGCAGATCACTCTTTCCCGCTTCTGCATCCGTGAAAGTTATAAAGGAAGGGCTTCTCAAAGTCCAGACCAAGGTCCGAATCCAGACTGAACAACAAGTCAATCCGGACCCAGCCCATAAACCTGGTGTTATGAATACAAAACCTTATGAAGTGTAACATTTTACACTGATCAATAAATTGTTAGTTAAGTAGTATATACAGTAGTGGTGTAACGAAAATCGAGAGAAGTTGATGAATTTTTTGTTATCGCCAATCGTTCCGCACCCCTGACCTTAAAAAAAATTCAGATAATTCAGATAATATGTTTAAGAACCCCTGTTATGAAGGATCTAGTCTATATCGACGACGTTCCACAACCGGGATTGCTCCGGTGCCGCCTAAAATTCTGCCAGATGTCCTTCATTTTCGGCTGGATATCCGTTACCTTCCTCTGTCTCTGTGTTGGCGTTCTAACCTCCGGTGGATTTCTGAGGACTATGGTTAACTGCTCCTCAGATCTCTGCAGGGTAAATCCAGACAGCTAGCTAGACTATCTGTCCAATCTGAGTTTTCTGTTGCACGACTAAAACTACTTTTGAAGGTACACATGTTCCACCAAAACAAGTTCCTTCCTGAGGCTATTTTGCTCCGACCGTCCCTTACTGCCGCCCAAGACGATTGTGATTGGTTTAAAGAAATGCCAATAAACCAGAGCACGTGGAGGAGGGTCTGGCAATGCAAGACTATAACGGATCAAACGCATGCAGACCTCGCATGTGAGCTGGAAAGGAAGAGGGTTAAACCAATCACAATCGCCTTGGGCGGCGCTAAGCGCCAGACGGAGCCGCTGTAAAACAGTCGCGCGAGAGAAAACTGAGATTGGACAGATAGTCTAGCTAGCTGTCTGGATTTACCCTGCAGAGATCTGAGGAGCAGTTAACCATAGTCCTCACAAATCCACCGGAGGTTAGAACGCCAACACAAAGAGAGAGGAAGGTGACGGACATCAATGAGGGAGACTATTCTGTTCAATTCAATGTATTTATAATGCAGCATGTCTGTTTATCGTCTCCATTTTGATCCGGCTAATATTGTTCCAGCGAGCGTTTCAAGGGTGGGTTCCAGTCATAGGGAGCAGGATAAAAATGTCTGTTGTGTATCTCAGGTAGAGCCGTAAACTGGCCCCCCCTGCTGCTCGGGGAGCTTTCACAGCTCATAAAGAACACAACAAGCAAACAATCAGGCCTGTTATGCAGGCCACATTATATGTGTAATGCACCCTGACACACATAAAACCTGGTAATTGACATAGATGTAAAATTATTCTTGGCAATTCCATTAATTGTGACTTTTTTTGCAATTATTAATAGAAGCTTTAACCCTTAATTAACCCTAAAAAGGAAATAAAAAACATGTTCAACATGCTCTTGTGTTGACTGGAATTCCTAAGAGGCACATTTCCCAGCTGTAAGTATACGAAACAATTTAGATGTCGAAAGCTAAAATTTCCTAATGTGTCTTTCTGTCATTAGCTGCAGGAGAAAATCAAAAGATCTTCACAAATTAAGGTTTCATAAGAAGAATTATGTTTTTCTGACACTATATGTAACAGTTCAGTTACTGTAAAGTATATTTAAGGCTGGCTTTATTATATCTTTTTTATTATTGTCATCAAATCCTATGAAAAGACCAAAACCAATAATGTGTAGGCTTGTTTCCAACACATTCTCATGAACAGGTTCATATGATATTGTTCAAAAACGTATTGAAAACAAATATAATATCATGTAAAAGCACGGCGAGCGCCGGCCGGTCGCGTGACAGTTTAGCCAAGAACAGGTGACCGTGAGCCGGGTCCAGAGCACCGTGAGGTGACAGTCCTTTCAGTGGGCCGTTCATTTGAGTTTAGCCGACAAAAGTGAACAACAGTTAGGTTTAAGCACCAAAACGACTGGTTAAGATTAGAAAGAAAATTGTGGTTTGGGTTAAAACATTGGCCCCTTAAAGTGCTCACATTATGCTCATTTTCAGGTTCATAATTGTATTTAGAGGTGATATCAGAATAGGTTTACATGGTTTAATTAAAACAAACACCATATTTTTGTTGTACTGCACATTGCTGCAGCTCCTCTTTTCACCCTGTGTTCAGGTCTCTGTTTTAGCTACAGAGTGAGACCTCTCACTGCTGTAACATCTTTGTTGGCAGTCGCACATGCTCAGTAGCTAGGTAAGGACTACTAGCCAGTCAGAAGCAGAGTATGAGGGCCCTGACAGTACCTAGGTAAGGACTACTAGCCAGTCAGAAGCAGAGTATGAGGGCGTGCCCTGACAGTACCTAGGTAAGGACTACTAGCCAGTCAGAAGCAGAGTATGAGGGCATGCCCTGACAGTACCTAGGTAAGGACTACTAGCCAGTCAGAAGCAGAGTATGAGGGCGTGCCCTGACAGTACCTAGGTAAGGACTACTAGCCAGTCAGAAGCAGAGTATGAGGGCCCTGACAGTACCTAGGTAAGGACTACTAGCCAGTCAGAAGCAGAGTATGAGGGCGTGTCCTGACAGTACCTAGGTAAGGACTACTAGCCAGTCAGAAGCAGAGTATGAGGGCGTGTCCTGACAGTACCTAGGTAAGGACTACTAGCCAGTCAGAAGCAGAGTATGAGGGCGTGTCCTGACAGTACCTAGGTAAGGACTACTAGCCAGTCAGAAGCAGAGTATGAAGGCCCTGACAGTACCTAGGTAAGGACTACTAGCCAGTCAGAAGCAGAGTATGAAGGCCCTGACAGTACCTAGGTAAGGACTACTAGCCAGTCAGCGTATTTGCATATAACCTGATCCCCATGTGTTGCATATCAAAATGTTCAGAACAAACTCAGCTTTCTGTGTAGTGACGCCCAAAATTGTTCCAGAGCAAAGTGTAAAGAGACTCAATTGTTTTGGAACTTGAAATGTGTTTACAAAAGTCAAAGGTTCACAAAAGTAGCTTAATGTATGAATAAAATAGTAAATAAATGTCTAAAATGAAATTTTGTAATACCGCTTTTTGAGAAGGAGTGTTGTCAAACAACGCTTGGACTCGCCGGTGCGTCTTTTTTTTCTCAAAGGGGTTAAGTGCAATTAATGACAATTAATACACACTCTTGACTTATAGATTGTACAATTCCTCTTGCCTTTAATTGTTCTCCTCCCCCCCACACACACAGTCCTGCGATGCTCTGAAGTGAAGTCCCAGTTTGTTCTGGGGAAGTCGTCGGGAAAAAGGGGAGAGGGCACACACTTTTAATTGAGGGGAGGAATATGTGCATCAGTAGTGTTGTGAGGGGCGGAGGGCGATCTTCAGAGGCCAATTAATTTGGAATACAAAGCAGCGGTGCAATCTGCTCAGGTTTCAGTCCGGGTGCGTGGCTAGCTCACACCGGCTGTGTCTCTGAGGCACCCCGAGATCAAATTAATTTAAACACTCCTCCAACTCCCCGAGTCCTACCACTACTTCCCCACACTCTTTCACTGTCTCTACCTCTTTTATTGCACCTCTGAACCCATCTATAGAAAAATCTCTCTACCTACAGCGCAAATTCATGCTATTATCCCACACACAGTCACACAGACACTTTTTCTCTCTTTCTCACAAAGCAACCCACAGAGAGGAGTCTTTCAACTCAGCCAAAAATAGCAAGACTTTTTCCTCAGACTGCTGTCTGTGTGTGCAGCAAAGAGACGCACGGAAATGGCAACCAGTCCATCAAACCATACGACGATACGACACATTCTCACTCCCATCGGGTAAAACACGGATGCTTGGTCAGGCGTCTTTGGCGTTGTTATTGACGCTAAAAGTCTCCTTTAGCGTCAGATCTAAACGCGCTTTATCTAAACGCGCTGGGTCGGGACTATTGGCGTCACTTTTGACGCAGGTAGGTTAAGGAAAAGATCGTTGGGTGGGCTTACGTTTCCATGACACGCGGGACAAGAACGGGACAGTTGGGTTTAGGGAAGGTGATATACGGGACACGATCCCCGGTCTCCTGGGAGAAAGTCCTGTGTTGTTTGACCCATCCACCCCCCAACCAACCTCCCTATGCAGATTTTCAGGCTTTCATATTACTCGCTAACGCCATGTAGCTGCTGCTCTCCCCGGTGCGTTCTACACACACGCTGAATGGCGTTTTTTGCGTCGTATCTGACGCTGACAGCCACTGCCCAAACGTCTGTATTTTACGAGTTCGGAGTGAGAACGGGTTGGATGATATGGGTCGTTTATTTCCAACATTCTGATACGACCCACAGGAGCGTTTAACATCCTCGTATCTAAACCAGAGAACACAATGGCCGCAGTTTTAAACACATTAACGTTGTGAAACGGTCGCAATTTGGTTACGTTTAGACACCAAAACTTCTTTGTTTCCGGTTACGCACGTGGTGCTGAACATGACATGACTCCGTTTGTTCCATAACTGTACGTACACACCGCCGCCGACTTGAGCTGCAAAGAAGCTCTGGCCGCCCTGTCAAGGACGCTTGTCAAAAAGTACGGGGAAGCTTTTTGACGCTTTGGCCAACACATTCTCACACCCATCTCGTAAAATAGGGACGTTTGGTCAGGTGCCTAAAGGTCTCCTTTAGCGCTATAAGTAGATGCGCTTGGTTGGGACTATTGCCGTCCCTTTAGCGCTATAAGTAGACGCGCTTGGTCGGGACTATTGCCGTCCCTTTAGCGCTATAAGTAGACGCGCTTGGTCGGGACTATTGCCGTCCCTTTAGCGCTATAAGTAAACGCGCTTGGTTGGGACTATTGCCGTCCCTTTAGCGCTATAAGTAGACGCGCTTGGTCGGGACTATTGCCGTCCCTTTAGCGCTATAAGTAAACGTGCTTGGTCGGGACTATTGCCGTCCCTTTAGCGCTATAAGTAAACGCGCTTGGTTGGGACTATTGCCGTCCCTTTAGCGCTATAAGTAAACGTGCTTGGTCGGGACTACTGCCGTCCCTTTAGCGCTATAAGTAAACGCGCTTGGTCGGGACTATTCCCGTCCCTTTTGATGTAGTTATGTTAAGGAAAAGGTCGTGGGTGGGCTTACGGTTCCACAACACGCGGGAAGAACGGGATGGTTGGGTTTAGGAAAGGGTCGTGGGTGGGCGTACGGTTCTGTGACACGCGGGAGAAAAGAAAAAAGCGACTATAACAAGCGTGACAAGTGGAATGCAAACCCCGCTCTCCTGGGTGAAAGTCCTGTGTTTGACCCATCCACCCCCCCACCCAACCTCCCAGCGCAGAAATTTGCCCTTACATACATAAATCTTATCTAACTGCTGCTCTCCCCGGTACGTTACATAAACACGCTGAAGGACGCCTTTTACGTCGCATCAGACGCTGACGGCCACTGTCCAAACGTCCTGATTTTACGAGTTCGGAGTGAGAACGGGTTGCTTTGGCCGCTCTGACGTGGCAGCGTTCTATGTTCGATCATGTTCAACACACGATTGAAGAAAAAGCACAAGCAGCCGCTGCACGGCCAATACACTGACACTAGAAACCTTTTATAAATGACATATATATAATGACAGAATGTGTATTGGTTGTTGGTTGCAGCGGTGTCTGTTAGCAGTTAGCGGACTGTTTAGAGACCATGTGACTGGCAGGTAACGTTAACTGGTCCCTATACGCAAATATCAGAAATGATAGGGAGCCCAGCAACGGCCATGATGAGCTTTTCCACCATTTTCTCTGAACTAACGTTTTTGTAGGAACGAAAGTTTACATCGTATGTTTCTCTGGAATCAGCCAGCACGAAGGACGTCTATATTCTGATTGGTTGCTGGCGTTTGTCGCTGCTTGCCGCTGAACGGCGTCATAGCTCATTACCATAAAGTTGACCTACTTTCTACTTTCTAATTGACGCTCTGGTCACTCAAAACGCCCAAAACGCGACGCCGACAGATTAGCCGCTCCTTGCAGCTGAGAGAAGCTCCTGTTGAAAATGACTTCCGGTATCTTTAGAAGATCAAGTCGGCGGCGGTGTGTACGTGTACTTTTATATTTAAACCGGACACAAACCCCGGTTTCCTGGGTGAAAGTCCTGTGTTTGTTAGATCCACTAGAGGGCGCTAATACTAAATAGTACCAGGACTTACAATCTTCGTTCCCAGGATCTTTTCCTTCTGTCTGTTCTTAACGTTAGAACTGAGCTGGGGAAAAAGACGTGTACGTTTTGCAGCCTCGGTTTGTGAAGGACTACAGAAAGAGTCATATGTTGTAAGCTTAAATGTTAACACACTTTGCTGTTATGGTTTGGACATTTCTGTTGCCTGGTTTTGTATATTTCGGTTTCCTGTATTATTATTTCTGTATGTTCCCTGTGTTTGTATACTTATTCTGTATATTTCTGTTTAGTTATCTCCTTGTTTATTGTGTTTGCCCTGTCTTAATTCCTGTGTTCTCTGTTGTGTTGTGTCAAGTTTCTGTGTTTAGTTGATTTCATTTTTTCTGTCGGTTGTTCCTGTTTCCTGTTTTATTTTGATAGTCTGTTTTCTGTCTTGTCTTGTCTAACTTTCTGTGTTTCCCGCCTTTGTTGATTGTCCTGCCCCGCCCTGATGTGTTTCACCTGTTGTACCACCTGTCCCTCATTGGTTCATTACCTCGTGTATTTAACCTCTGTGTTCCCTTAGCCTCTTGTTGGCTTGTTTTGTGTCTGTTTGTGTCCGTTACCCTGTCTGCGTGAGTTTGTGTTCCTAGTTCTGCCAGTTTGTTTTGTCAGTATGTTTAAGACTTTTTCCTGTGACTTTCCAGTCCTTGTACTGCCGCTTTTTGTTGTAATAAATCCTTGCGTTCAAACTTTCTGCCTGCCTGCCCTCTCCCTGCGTTTGGGTCCACTCTCCCCCGCTCACCCTTAACACTTTGCATTACTCGTAAGTCATGTTTAAAATGAACATCAGATTAAGATATTTACTTAAGTTTAAGGTATTCCATACAGTATGTTTAGTTATCTGACTACAGATGAATAAGTTGTTGAAATTTTATTTTTTTAGATTTGTCCACGCCAGAGTGGCGTTAATTTGGTTATTGCCATTTCAAAAACAAACAAAAAACCCATTTGTGACAATGAAAATAAAAATTGTTATAGATCAGTGCATTTGTATGTAACTTTTTTTTTTTGTCAGAAGGGAACATCGGCCCCTGGGCATCTTCACATTATCAAATCTGGCACTCTTTTAAAAAAGTTTGGACACCCCTGCTCTACATGGAACAAGTTATAGAAAGCCATGAAACTTACTGAGCTGCTCTCATTGGTCGCTTTTAAGAGGATGTTGATTGACTTGGAGGCAGCCACATCTTTTATGTTTTTAGTGTTTTTGTGTATTTTGTGGCTATATGTATGTGTGGTTGTACTGCTGCCTGTCTTGGCCAGGACACTCTTGAAAAAGAGATTTTTAATCTCAATGATCTTTATTTTCCTGGATAAATAAAGGTAAAATAAAAATCTAACTCGCTGCATAGACAAAGGGAATCCGGACATTAGTGCGCTCAACGTCGCAATCTCGTTAGGCTAGCACTAAAAGTTTTTAATTCTTTTAGGGGTGCTCGGCAGCAGAGGAAGCCAAAGATTGACACGACAGGTCAAGATGAAGTCTACTAACAATCTAGAAATCCGTTGTCTTAGTTCCATTGTCATTTCCTTTAGCTCCAAATGGATTTTTCTGGAGGATTTCTATGATGGCACTTGTAGCAAAGACCCTTCCTTGAATCTTAAAACAGACCTTCTCTAACTCATGATGAATGCTGTGCACTCACAAGGATGAAGGCCTGAATAAGAATGGAGCCAAAAGGGAAAATCGTGATGTATGTTTGCGCTGATGAAGGCCCGGGTAAAAGCAAAGAGATAAGGAAGGCTTACAAAGAGGAGAAACCTAATTGTGGAGGAGAGAGAGGGGTTTGCTGGATGGAGCTCCTCTGTGAGATGGTTAATTTATAAGGGCGGCAGCGGCAGGGGTAACGTGACAGGCCGAGTAATGGTAAGGAAGAGTTTGAAAGATCCCTTTGTCTCTCAGGTCAGGCATCCTTTCACGTCACTCAATTCCCCCTTCTATCTTCTTTTTCCTCACTCTCCTTTTTTTTAATTTGCGCTCCCTTTTCCTTAGTGGACACTCCTGTTCCCTCGCAGAAGTAATCAATCTTAATCATGGTACGAATGACATATTTGCCTTGGCTCGGCCAGGGGAGCAGCATCTCTGGGCCGAGTCGAGTTGTGTCCTGTTTACTCTGAATCCCGGGAGGTCTTTTTAAATCAGGAAACCAGGGTGGGATGATGGACACCGTGTGGACGTTTTTTAGAAAATGATGCTCATTATGGATCTGTGCTATTTATGTTTTTTATTTTCTCTTTAACCTCCGTTTTTATTCATGGTAAAGTCTGACAACAAATTCTCTGTCTGCTCTTGAAGTCTGGCCATCTCTCTCTCACTCTCTCTCTCTGTGTCTTGCTTTTCCTCTCTCGCCCTCCCTGTTTCGCTCACCTCTCTCTATCCGCACCTCATTGCCAATGCAGGGAGCATAGCTGCAGCCATAGACCTCTGCGTGGAAACACCCAGCAGACAAGAAAAATGACGGCCGGCGCAATCTCATTTTCTGAGGGGCTGCAAGTCAGGCAGGAAATGGCTATTATTCCATCAACACTGTCGGTATTAAGTTATTTCCTTCTCTAAATACGAGAATGTTCATGAATATCTATTGAGTTCCAGGTGCGAGCGTTGGAGGTTTTTGTCGCCACACACTCGGATGATTGCAGCCCTATATTCTGCCCGCTGCACCCTCACTTCTGAGATTGAAGTGAAAGACAATGGTAGTGGAAATTGGCTAATAAATCCAGAGGAGGCAAAAGGGCTGTTTGAGCAATACTGCCGGCTCATGCATGCTTTTTCTTTTTTTTTAAGAAGAATAAAACCTCCTGGCTTTCCTCAACCTTATGCTTTTCTAAAAAGGAGGTGACTGAGCTAAATGGCTAAATCTCCCTCGCCCAGGCCCGGGCGATGTTCTTAACAGCTTCGCTTATGTTGGTAGGGATGCAATTTTGGCAGTGTGGTCAAAGGGATGCCACAGCATATCTACTTGTACACAGCATCCATATTTTATAGGAATGATATCATACATTTTTGCAGATGAGTACGGCAGAAACGGTGTAACAGAGAAGGGAAGAGAAGAAGCTCATGACAGAACTAAGGGGCCATTTGCATTTGTTTGTTCGGCTTCTCTCAGGCTACATTTACACTACTACGTTTTCATTTTAAGCGGCAGTTTGAGACAAAAAGATCTCCGTCCACACAAGAGTTTGAGCTCCAGTAGCAGAACTAATCTCCGTCCATATTAACACGTCTGACATCACATATCACATGACCAAGCAGATTGTCTGACGTTACTCTGCGGTTAAAAATCATGGATGTATAAGTTGAAAAATACACTTTGGAGAAAGAACAACAACGGTGAAAAGTAAGAGCAGGGATTTATTAGCTTGGACCAGGGGTCGGCCACCTTTTTTAAGATGAAGTGCCATTTTAAAATGTTGTTGTTAATCATTGTGCCATCAGCGTTGAGACTGCCATGATCTACTGAGCCCGCTCCTTTCAGGTTACTACCAGTATTGTCCTTTCGCGCCGCCATCTGTGAAGAAGGCAACGATAACTAGCCAATCAGAGGCAGAGTAGGGCAGGTCTTCGCAGAATATGGACGGGGAAAAAGTCAATCAAACTACCGTAAAATAACACGCTGTGCTCTTTCCAATGGCTGTGAAAGAGGTCATTTTGGCATGTGGATTGTAACATTTCCAAAATACTCTCTTGCACACATTGCTAGTGTGCCATTGGTTGAGCTGCCAATGGTGGCACGCGTGCCTAAAGTTGCTGACCCCTGGCCTGGGCCGCGACGAGGTGGACCTGTTACTGAAAGGTATGTAAGCTACCTAACCGATAACACTGACTGACCTCAGTCGTCGTTTCCAAAGGTCTCTTTGTGTCCGTCCAGACTACAAAGTAACCCTAGAGTTTTCGAGCCAAATAGGGGACAGCAGTGTTTCCCAATGTTTCCGTTTTAGGGGCTCGGAAACGCCGCAGTAGTGTGGACGCGAGCCTTATATGTAGCAAAAGATGTTAGTTTTTTAACCAAAACGTAGTAGTGTAGATGTAGCCTCAGTCTGCCATTGGATATGTGTTTTGGTTATCATGAATCAGAGCCATGTAGCTGCCAGTCAGAGCGGAACACGGACGGGAAAGCCTGAGGAGGAAGCCGAGAAAAGGAGGGTAAGGGGAGCAAGGAGTGCCGTGGAAAACTGTAGGACGATGACCAGCAGCCAATCGAGGATTTGAGTGACCAGTTACCCTCCCAGTGCAAAGCGACGCAGAAAGCAGCCAGCAGAAGATTAAAAAAAGAAGTGTGAAATGTGGCGCTCTGCTTACATGTGTCCAGTCAGAGGCAGTCCATCGTGGAGGGGAGACGGCGGCATAATTGATTGAAGGTGGTGGACCATAAATGAAGGTATTGATTTTGGTGTCAGAGTCGCAGGATGAGGTCTTGAAATAAATTGAAATAAACATATCAATACATCAAGTATATTACACCCCGAGCACACACACACACACACACACACACACACACACACTTTCACAGATATATTATGAGCCTTGTTTAGCCTAATAGATGCTTGATTAATGCACACGTAACAGCTTTTATAGATAACTGGATGAAATAATCACACTAGGCGATCATTTGTGATTAAGATTGTTTGAAGCGTCTGTTTCTGTGAGGAATATTACAATATTACATGCTGCTGATTTAGGTAAATTAGGGATTACTGACTATAATGAGGAGATGATATGTTAATATCTCTTGGCAATATCTGCAAAAATACAGGCACTACAACGCAGCATGCCCTCCTAAATACAGTCGTATTATGTTCTGTTTTAAAGAGATCAACTGGTCCATTTCATTAATCCAGAGAGTCTGGCCACTCTCCATTGACAAGTATTAACTTTCTTAAAGGTTTGTACTATATTGAAGTTTAAAACTGTTGGATCTGCCCAGAGCCACTCTGGTAGCCTGGCTCCGCCCTCCTACATACTGACAAGAGGGGAGACAACTATCGGCTTAGCATCGCTAGCGTTAGCCTTAGCCAACTCCTTCACCACTAACAGAGTGAGATGGAAAATCTAACTGTTCCCGACCCCCGTGGGGAGGAGGGCCACGACATCATGGCCACCAACACAACTCAGCAAAGATTGTTCCTGCTCGGGCTTTAACTTCTGGATATTCAGCAGCGTTGCAACAACGGACCAAATGGCTTCGCTCGCATCTTTCTCCGCCGCCATTACGGAACTATAACTCAAACTAGCGCACGACCTCAACGTCATAGTTCTCAGCCACTCCCTCTGTTCGCTGATTGGACCGGTTAAAGATTTGACCAGAGAAAACCCAAGAATATACCGCGAACCCAGACGGAGTACTGAAGGGAAATGAAAATTGAGCGGAAGTACGTAGGAGGGCGGAGCCAGGGTAATTAACTGTACTGCTAATTAACTAGTAGTTTTATTTAATAGTTTTTAATATAGCACCTTTTACAGACAAAGTCCCAGAGTGCTTCACAAGAGAACAAATTGTTAAAAATAAGACCTAAGAGTAAAATGAACAAGCAAAAAAAAGAATAGAAATGGAAATAAAAATAAAACCTAAAACAAACAAAATTATAAACATTTTGTTCTCTCTTCGAAGATGTAGCCTTGTAACACATTTGCGAATAAGAAGAATTATACAGTCATGGTGCGAACTACGGGGGAGCTACGAGGAGCTCGTCTCCTCTTAATAAGACATGGACTCCCCTGAAAACGGGATTTGTGAAATTTTGTGGGGGTCTCTAAAAATATTGACAATGTGTCTTTTTGTGTGTCATCAAGGCGTGCCTTATGTTTAGTACAAGATTTGTAGAAAAAATATACACGTTGGAGGCCATTAATCAGTGCGCAAAGTCCTTGAAATCCATTCTGCAGTTAGCATCATATAGCCATGGCAAAAAAATTGTGTAGCGATGACGTTAATAGCACGACCGATTCACCTGCTGCTAGCCCTGTTAGCACACCTCCCGCCGGGAGGGGGCAACGCAAGAAGAAGCTGAAGAAATAATCTCCTCTCTGGCTGAAGATGGTGGTGGTAACAGCTCGTCAGAGGCCGGTCACCATCCTAACTCTCATGCTCCTCTCTCCCGTTAAATTGGAACAGCCAGCAGTGGAGAGACTGGAAGAGCCCATATACACGGCTGTTTGTTAAGGATAGAAGCTTGGGGTGCATCGTTTAGGCCTAACTGAACGGAGGAATTATGGTATTCTTTGGTAGCCTGAGTAATTTTAGCCGTTGTTCATGTGAAATCTCAAAGACAGCCTGATGCTTTGTTTATAGACTATTTGTGAATGGCTGTTTGCTGTTTGACCTATCAATTCCTGTCAATAGAGTATAATAGGGTAAAACCTGTATAGTGCATACACTTGTAGCTGTTATGTATCTTTGTAAGTCATTGTAAGTCGCAAGCGGTGCTGAAAAAAAGAAAAGTGGGCTCCCCCAAAGGCCACGGAATAGTTCGAACACTGTATAAAGTCGTGTTATTTTCTGTTTTAGAGAGATTAACTGTCATTTTATTTTATTACATTTTTATTATAGCGCCTTTTAGAGACAAAGTCACAAAGTGCTTCACAAGAGAAGAAATGTTAAAAATATGACTCACTAAGCAATAGATAGATAGATAGATAAATAGATAGATAGACAGATAGACAGACAGACAGATAGATAGATAGATAGATAGATAGATAGATAGATAGATAGATAGATAGATAGATAGATACATAGATAAATAGATAGATAGATAGATAGAACATATTTCTCTTTTAAATAGAACAGAATAGACTTAAAAACAAACAAAATTACAAACATTTTGTACGTGCTCTCGTCAAAGATTTACCTTTATTACACATTTTGGAATAAAAATCTTAAAAAAAAAAAAAAGCAGGTGTGAGTGATACCAGTCACTTTTTGAAATTTGAAAATCTATCTCTCTGCATAATAAAAGAATAAAGAGAGTGCTATAAAGTGAGCACTCAGGAAAGGTTAAAGCACTTCCAATTTATGGGTCAGAGGGAGACGCTTTAGCTGGAAGAAAGGGGGGGGATGACTCGGCTGCGAGACCAACAGAATCTCAGTGTAAAGACAAGGCAGCCAATTAAGGGAAAGGTCAGGGCCGTAAAGAGGAAGCAGCAAAGGAAAAAAGGCTCTGCACACATGGCGATGGCATCTCCTCCTTTTCAACCATCTCTCACTCCACAATCTCTCTGCTGCTCGCAAAATGTCTTTTACAACGACAATTTGTTTTATGAGCCACGATTCATAGATGATTATTCAGATGAATAAAAGTTTCTGTCCAGCTGCAGGGAGGGTTGGCAGCCCAGTGCTGTTCAAACGCTACTGTACGTTAAATTAGCAGAAACTTTTCTGAGAAGGAATTCAATCAGCATGTACACAAAAAGGTCTGTGAATCCCGAGGATGATCTGAAGCGGCTAAACCGAACCAACATGACAGCCGATCGGCAGGATAACAACTTAAGGGCCCTATCTGGCACCCGGCACAGCGCAAAGCCCGACGCAAGTGTCTTTGCTAGTTTAAGACCGACCCAGTTGTCAGTTTCCCGTCCAGCGCCCGCGTCGTTTAAACAGCAAATGCACCTGCTCCCATTTTTGCGCCCATGGGCGTGCTGGTCTTACAGGGAGGTGTGTTCAGGTGCATTCTGGGCGTGCTGGTCTTACAGGGAGGTGTGTTCAGGTGCATTCTGGGCGTGCTGGTCTTACAGGGAGGTGTGTTCAGGTGCATTCTGGGCGTGCTGGTCTTACAGGGAGGTGTGTTCAGGTGCATTCTGGGCGTGCTGGGCTTACAGGGAGGTGTGTTCAGGTGCATTCTGGGCGTGCTGGGCTTACAGGGAGGTGTGTTCAGGTGCATTCTGGGTGTATTGCTATCTTGAGGCAGCAGGAAGTGATGGCGCCATTGACCAACAAAAACCTGGTCTAAAGTCAATAACGCAGCATTTCATTGTTATTTTAACAGAGCATTAGTAAAATGCTCCTAGGCTCGTGCACAGCACGTGCACACTATGCTTGTTACACACACAGGGACACACAGCAGCACACACACACACACACACACACACACATGCAGAAGATTACAAATAAAAATATTACAATGTAAAAATAGAGTGTATGTATATATATATATATATATATATATATATATATATATATATATATATATATATATATATATATATATATATTTTGCTGCGGCAACGTTACTCTGTCAGGCGCTTAGCGCCGCCACCCAAGACGATTGTGATTGGTGCAAAGAAATGCAAACAACACATTTTTTCCCTCCTATCCTAGAATGTATCTGTGGTGTAACCAGACCTTACTACTACTACTACTTAACTCTGTATTGGTCTCCACCAACAAAAACATTCGGCGCTTTAGCTGCTAAACGCTTCACTGATCAACACCCCGATCGATGCATTTTAAAAACCTCCACCAGCAACTGTTTAACTGGAACCGGAGATCATTTTAAAGTCATAAATGAAAGTCTCTGTGATGAATGACCAGCATGCTCCGCCACACTTTGCACTAGCCACAGAAGGCCAGTTCATCCTCATTATGACGGACTGATAATGTTTTTCATTCAGCGCTAATGAACAAGTCGGGAATTAAACGGTCGTTGTAATAATTGCAACTGCAGCAGCTGAGTGTAGTTTTCCTTCACCAATCTGTCTCAATCCAAGCCACCAGACAGCAGTTATTTAACCATGTGCATTAAACCCCAGCAGATACACGCACGCACACAATGTGAGAATGATTTAAGATGCTGGGTGTTTGGTGAGGTTAAATGTCCCTCTGTAGCTTGTCATTAATAACACTGAAATAGCTTGTGGAAGTGAAAAGAAATGGAGTTATTATTCATTATTCTTTCTCATTCCCCCTTTTTATGGAACGGCATTACGTATTTTAAAGGTATAGTAATTGATGTTAATCCAATACACTTTTTGTCAAATTCAGTGAATATCTCCTCACGGTCACCTAGCTCTCTATTTTCTGTGTGCGCGCTGAAAATGAAATCTGGTGTTAATACACAGCCCTGGCTGTGTTAATGGAAAGCTAGTATCGCTTTGCCAGACCCTCCTCCACTCTCTGCCGAGGAGGGTCTGGTGAGTCCACACAGCATTCTGGGATGGGAGAAAAACGTGCTCTGGTTTATTGGCATTTCTTTAAACCAATCACAATCGTCTTGCGCGGCGCTAAGCGCCGGACGGAGCCACGGTGCCGCTGGAAAACAGCCTCGGGAAGGAACTTGTTTTGGTGGAACATGAGTACGTTGTCGGCGTGTCTGGCGTGTGACGGTTCCTTTCCCAGTTCTTTTTTTTCCTAACCTCAACCGTCCCGTTGTTGCGTGCCACAGAGACCGCGGATCGTGTCTGTGCGCCCGGGGAACGCATCCCCGTGTGGCGGTCCGTCCGTTGTTGTTGCCGGCGTGTGGCGTTTAATTTCCCCGGTCCGTCCTGTTGTTGTCGCCATCGTGTGACGTTTAATTTTCCCGTGGCAGTACACAAAATGAAATTCGTAACCTGTACACGAAATAAACGAGAAAATCGTGACCTGTACACGTATCAATAAATAAAAATAACGTGACCATTTCACGAACTGGCGTGAGACCGGGTTGGAAAAAATGTGTGATTCAATTACAGTAACTTATGATTTTGGGGTTACATCTAAATGAATATTTTCTGTAAAAAGCCAGGCTATATGTAGAATAATATACATTTTGTTGCTTTGCATGTTTTTCATGTGCACAATGTCTTTTTTTGTCATCTCCAGCCACAGCCATTTAGTAAAGTTGGATGCTATTCGGATGCTTTCCATTGGTTCTCGTGTTTGAATTTGCAGCGCCGCCTGTCCGACAGTCTGAGATTTGCCACTGTGGCCACGGGTAAAAAAGGCATTTCAGGAGGCCAGGTTGGCTCAGTGGGTAGAGCAGGCGCACATATGCTGAGAGGTTTATGCCTCGATGCAGAGGTCAAGGGTTCGAATCCTGTGACAATTTCATGCATGTCTTCCCCCTCTCTCTATCCCATTTCTCACCTAGCTGTCCTGTCAAAAATGAAAGGCGGAAAAGCCCAAAAATAATAATCTTAAAAAAAGGTGTTTCAGTGCCGAAAATATAAAAAAAAAACATTTTTTTTTAGAAGGGTTTGAGCAGAACCGTGCAATGGAAAGTATATCTGTGTTCAAAACTGCTCCCTCGTTCACTCACTATGAAGTGAACTATATCGGGAACGACCAAACAAGATGTCGTCACTCACTGAGAACCTATCTTTGCGTGACTTGCGTCAGGAGATGCGGCCGTTGTTTGTGTGACGGAGGCGGGCGCGCCCAGCATCATGTAAACAAACCAAAATACTTCTACTACGTCCCTGAAACAAGCCGAGCACCCAGGAGGAAAGTAAAAGGTTGTATTTATATATGTTGCATGTTACCTTTCCACTGTTTAGAAACGAAAGTCCGCTCCATTTTTCCTTTTCAGTTTATGCTTCTTCTTCTCCTCCAGGAAAACACACGGCGTTGCATTGTGGGTATACGGGAGGAAAATGTAGGCTACATCGTATGTACACTCAAATTTGGGGAATTCAAACACAACTACCAAAATGGCGAACACACTATATAGTGCACTATATCTGTGACAGGGAACGGTTTTGAACACAGCTAATGTTTGCCAGCAGTCAAAATGCTATCAATGTCGAAAATGTGTCCAACCTCAGGAAACATCTGCAGCCCACCCCCCATCTATGCATGTGTTCATGTTTGCATTTAACTGTGTCTTGTTTCATCCCCTCCACATCACAGCACAGACCTCCTGTTCCTCCCCGGGGGGGCTTCAGCATCAACAACACAGGTCGCTCCGCAAGACCTGCCCTGCAGGAAGTGACATCATCACGACACAGCCTTTGCCTTCACCTCAGGGTCAGTCAACCGTGGCCTCCGCTCGCTGCCTCATTTGGCGAATATAGTTTCTGCTGTTGTCCATGTGGTGGCAGGTGGGGGTGGGGGTGGGGGGTTTGGAGGAGTTGTCAGGTCCAGCTATTCTCAAAGAGTGCAGGGGGGGGGAAATACTATCACGGGGAACAAATGCGCTCCAAAGGATGGGAGTCTTTCGGAGTCCTAGATTACATTTGCCAAGGTAATGAGACAGAACAAAAGCTGTCTAATATCAAGCTGTTCAAATATATTCCTCATGTACTTAACACTGCTCCCCCCCCCCCAGAACAGACGTGTGATTGTATTTTTCTTTGTGAGAAACTGAGGAAAAAGGATAAATACCTTACGTAAAAAGATATTTGGTTACATAAATCATTGCTTGACTGGGGCTGTTCTCATGAACCATTCGTACAAATAGCTACGAAATGTAATGCACTGTAATTCATATGTATTCCACGTATTTATTACTGTATGCCCTATACTGACTGTTGCTGTATAAGCGCGCAAAGATCCCTGTAGCGAGGAGGTCACGGTGCATGTTTGGGTCCTAAAACACAGGGCTCAAGCTGGGGATCGGAGTTTATGTCCCGGAAGACGTTCAGAGGAAGACTTTAACCCAGGAAATGGGTGTTCGTGTCCCAGGAGTACTACTTAAAGATGCTAACACACCAACCAGACGGCCAACCGTCAGCAGAAAAGGCAGCGTGACTGATCAGTCTCCCCGAGTTGGTCAAAAAAGTGCCTCAGAACACACCGAAGAGACGAGACGTAATACGTCTCCATAACAGCAGGCTGCGCTGTATTGTCGCCCAAAAATGAAAACCGGCAGCTGATTGGACAAACGCGTCACGTGGGTCTGGTTTCTCCGGAAATTCAAAGACACTGTCATGGCGGCTCGTTCAGAATACGATCTCATATTGTCCTAAAATAGTTCACCGAAACGTGTTCCTGAGAACATGTTAAGAGAGAAATAGGCCGTGCAGTCGCTGAATCTGTCTTCATTTTGGATCAACAAAGATTTTGAGAGACTCTAGTCACGCTCATCCCACTCGCCGTTTCCAGGTTAGCTCTCCACCAATCAGATGGCTCATTTGAGTCCGACTGCCAGCAGTGCCCGCCCCGCCGATTATACATTTCAAATAGGCCAAAATGAAGGCCGACGGCCCCTCAGACGGACGACGGCACGGAACACACCGAACAGACTCGAGTCACTGACCTCGCCAGACTGTCCTACGGCCGATTATCGGCTCTGTGTGTCCGGGCCTTAAAGGGGACTGGTGTTTTTACCCAAACCACAATCTTTTTTCTAATCTTATCTAGTGGTTTTGGTGCCTAAACTTAACTGCCGACCTTTTGTTGGCAAATCTCAAATGCAACGTCCACTGAAATGATCGTAAACTCATGGTGCCCTGTGCCCGGCTCCCAGTCACCTTTTCAGAATCAGAATCAGAAAATGGAATGAAATATATAATATCAAATATTATTTCTTGGCTAAATTTAACTGTAAAGACCGCAAAACTTAACTGTCACATGACCAGTCGTCACGTGACCCTCGGTACTCGCTGTAATTTCATAGGATATCATACAAACCTGTTCACAGAAGACCAGGGGCGGGGCTAGAAGCGGGGCACGGGGTGGCACCCCTAAATATGATTGGCCCCCCCCTGGTGCCCCCGCCCCCAACAATCCATTGGCAGACTGAGCCTATAGAAAATGTGCATTGTATCCGGATAAACAATGTCTTTAACCTGAAAGCAAGTGCATTTAATAATGAATGTGATGTTTTATTTAGCAGAATTACATTGTGTTGTTCTATCCTGTCCAATATTTCCTATATTGGGCACTGCAGGGCGTAGCTGGACGTTGCAGGGCGTAGTAGGGCACTGCAGGTCATAGAAGGGTGTAGCAGGGCACCTAGCAGGACCACGGAGACAGCTGCAACCATGATTCGTCTTTACAATATGTACAGAATGATTATCTTTTTTTGGCCCGAATAACTTTGCCCAAAACTGATTATTGTTCATTGAACACCAAAGTTCAAGTGACACAAAAACATGGAAACAGCGACACATTACCCCTGTCCTTTCCCTTTCCAACCTCTTCCTAGCAGCTGGCCAGGCACATGGGCATGGGAGCGTGGCATGAGAGATGACATGTCTAATGGGAAGTGGCGTGACAATTAGGGTGCTTATGTGGGTCTGGAGGTGGGCTGGGGCAGCCAGGATCCCCGCTGGACTCCGAACTGGCATGATAGGTCCATAACACGCAATAAAACGTCCAACAAATCTCCTGACATTTTCCTGGGGAAGACCGGCATTTTACAGAGGTTTAGAATAGCAAATGTAAGCACTTTCAAATGTAATATCAGTCAAATGTTAAAATGACATTTATCAATATATAAATGTTATAAATATTACAATACTTTAAACATGTCGCATCTTCCATAACATTAGTTAGTAGGAAAGAATGTGGACATCAGGGACTAAATAACAGTTTGCAGCCTCATCATACTGAGGCCCACTGCCAATCACACTGACTATTTGGATTTGCTGCCAAAAAGGACGAGGCAATGATGAATTATGAGAATGATGAAGAGATGGAGGGAGGGAAATTATCCGCATATAAAAGTTGGCAAACCTGAGGCTGAAAAATACTAAGCATTTTTTCCCCTTCAGAGCAAGGTTATAGTAGTTCAGTTGTTTTTTTTTTGGATTAGTTTTAATTTTTATTTAGACTTTTGGATTTCATTTGTTTAGTTTTAGTTAGTTTTCAGAGTGCGTGTACTAGTTTTAGTTTTTATATATTTAGGTTTTTTCTGTCAGGGCCAGGTATAATGTCTCAGAAGTATAATATACAGACAGAATACATGTTGGACATGTTTAATCTTCCATCTATACGCTACTTTAACATCCGATACAGCACAGTGCCATCTCATGTCAAGTCCGTTCTAGTCTTGCTTAGCCAGACCTTCCTCCACATCGCTGCGGAGGAGGGTCTGGTGAGTCCACACAGCATTCTGGGATGGGAGAAAAACGTGCTCTGGTTTATTGCCATTTCTTTAAACCGATCACAATCGTCTTGGGCGCCGCTAAGCTCCGAAAAAAGCTGCTGTGCTGCTGCAAAATAGCCTCGGGAAGGAACTTGTTTTGGTGGAACGTGTACGTTCAAAAGTGGTTTTAGTCGTGCAACAGAGAACTCAGATTGGACAGATAGTCTAGCTAGCTGTCTGGATTTACCCTGCAGAGATCTGAGGAGCAGTTAACCATAGTCCTCACACATCCACCGGAGGTTAGAACGCCAACACAAAGACAGAGGAAGGGGACAGATATGAGCGATATTCGGCAGAATTCAATCCTGGATGTCGATCGTCTAAAGTCCATTCAGTTTCTGTGGTTCAATGTCACAACGAGAGTTGACGGAAAGTTACGCTGTCTCCTTTTTTCGGTAGTGAAACAATATAGCTAAAAAAAACTAAAACTGAAATGATCCACGTTTTTTAACCTGGCAATATAGTTTGAGTATAGTTTAACTTTTTCTCTAAGGTTTTAGTTTTTATTTAGTTTCACTCTACTAAAATATTTCTCACTTTTTAAACGTACTTTTACTTTACTGTACTAACGTAATAAGTAATAACCCTGCCTCAGAGGTATAACATGTCACGGTAGCTCTTTGACCTCAGCAAATCTCTTTCCTTTCTCCGCTGCAGAGAATCCTGATCCTGGGTAGTGACAGCACCCTGACACCCTGTCACCTCGCTGCTCTCTCTCTCTCTCTCTCTCTCTGTGGAGCCCCCTGCCTCCTTTCGCTGTACATTTCTCATCTCTGAGCCTCCGGAGCAACCTGGCACCGTCCTGTCTGCTGCCTCTGTCTGTTTACTCCCCCTCCATTTTCAACAGCAGCGGCAGCAGCAGTCGTGGGAAGGTGTCATCTGTGAGGTGATGTTTTTTTTTTTGCACGCTTGTTACACGTTGGTGTTGTTCAGATGGTGTGTTGGGAATTAGTTTTCACATCAGTAACTTTACTGTTCCATCAACCCTCAGTTGGGTTATTTCCTTGCTATTTCACAGCCAAACGCACCTATATGGTGTATCAGGATGTTAGCAACAAGTCCTCCAAACGATATGACGAAACAGGTCGTTTATTCCTACTCTCTAATACAGCGGTTCTCAAACATTTCACTCAAAAGTCTACATCCGTGCGTTCCTGGATGGATGTGTTGACAGCGTTGATGTTCATTTGGGCAACTTGTTAATGCGGTTAATACCCCGAAAAACCCAGTAAGTTTTTACAGCGGGGAGATAGGGCTGTCCGAGTATGGCCAAGGGTAGCACACGGCTAATTCAGCGGTGTTAGCTTCCTTTTGCCGACTCTTGTAAAGACAAAGCTAAAGTAAATGGTTTACATGATATTCTGTTAGAAAGGTAAGAAGTGACACTGTAGTTTGACACCATTACACTTACTGAAAACCTTACCCAGTCATTTATATTTGTATTTAAACAGATATTCTGATAGAACATTAGCCAAAAAGTGTCTGAGCATGAGCACAGTTCTGTAACTTTATCTTTGTTAGGTCTGTACAGTACAGTACGGGGGCCCTGTTGTTCTTTAGACAGCAGAGCAGAATGGGAGGCCATGGTGCAGAGGCCTCACTCTAGGGGTCTAGGGTTTTGGCAGCAGTATCTGTTTACATTGTAATTAGGACTTAATTGTTCTAATTAGAATCCCCAAACCCTGATTACTCAAAGCCCTGCAACCTGCTGAGCCAAAATGACCTGACTTTGCTTCACTCGTCAACCTAGACACCCTGTATAAACGTGTTCCAAGAGCATGGTGTGATATTAATCTCCAAAAGGCTCTGATGGCTGTGAAGGGACTACTCAAAACGGCCCAGGGAGCATTGAAAAACAATTGATTTCCTGGAAATGTCTTTCTTGTCTAAGGCTGAGGTATAAGTTATTAGAGGAAATCATATGCACAGGCCTGGGAACCTTTGTCACAAACTGCATCCTACAGGAACGCTAATTGGGATTTCATACCATCGCATCCAGAGCCGGCCCTAACCAATTTAATGCCCTAGGAAAGATTTCAGCAGTTTCGGTCGCTCATTGTGACATTTTCTTGCTTTTTCTGCATTTTTGACATGTTTTTTACATGTGTTTTTTGAGACTTTTTTGTCGTTTTCTACGGCTTTCGGCGGTTTTATGATCTTTTTCTGACATTTTTTTTTTTACATTTTCCCCCGATGTTTTTTTTGTCGTTTTTTGGTCACTTTTTCCCGACCTTTCAACGTTTTTTAGCATTTGCCTATACTGCCTATACCACGGGCCGGCCCTGATCACATCATATTTACCTTTCTCTCCCTCCATCCTTTGTCCACTTTTTTTCCTTCATCTGGTTTTGCATCTCTGCCTTGTCCAAAAAAATCAATGTCATGGGCATCTGTCCTGGCCTCTGTGGAGAAAGGGAGGGAGGTAAGGGGGGGGGGCGGAGGAGGACAACAAGTGGAGGATAAACACACCTGTCTCCCTCACCCTCTGTACCTGCCCTCATGGGGCAGCTGGGCAGAAGGCTCCATCAGCGCTCTATCTGAGCCCTGCAACCAGCAATGCCAAGCCCAACTCCCAGTAGACGCACTGGGCTGACACTCCAAACACTGTGTGGGGACGTTAGCCAGGGCTGCTGGAGGGACGCATGGAGCGTGTCAAAGCACAGCCAGTCCCTCCTGCGGCTCCGCACAGCTGGACGGGCCTGACACTCTGGGGTACATGGGGCTGAATCTATCCACAGCAGCGTCATCGGAGGCCACCACACATCAAGGATAGCAAAGACGCAGCAGAGCAGTGCTCTGCGCCTTTACGCTCAGATTTTCTGACATTGTAGTTCCACGTCAGGCTTCCACTTTCTACATTTTGTCTCACAGACAAAATAATTCTGTCATCAAGTTGTAAGTTTAGCAAATGTGCATGAAAAACAGTCGCTCTGCCCAGTGCATCCCATACAGACGCTAAAGGCTGATTTTTGCGTCAGTATCTTACGCTGAGAGCCACTGACCAACCATCAGTATTTGATGAGTTGGGAATGAGAACCGGTTGGAATGACAGAGGCACCAATCTCCCTGTTACAAGTCAGATATGAAGGCATATAGACTTGGTCGGCATTACTGGGAACGCGCACTAAAAAGTAATTTCCGTTTATGCCGTGGGGGGAAAACAAACCATTCGGGGTTAATCTTTAATCTTTGTCTTATTTACGATGGGGTTTTTTTGCTTGGTACAATGCCGAAAAGTTGCTGCGCCTCTCATAAGTATAAAAAATCCTGATCTTAAATTTGATATACTGCCGAATAGACTGATATACTGCCGAATAGACTGATATACTGCCGAATAGACTGACGGAGCCGGTGTTAATACCACTAACGGTGCTGCTGCAGTCCAAACTGTAACAGTTACATGGAATTTATTTATTCAACATGCTAAGACTTACTAGTATTTAATATAGTATTAATGAACGTGGGATAACAATAGACTGTTTGATGACCCTGGGATAACGTTACTGATAATACAGTCAGATTGAATAAGATTAGCTAACGGTTAACGTTAGCTGTCTCTAAACTGGAGACTCAATCAGGTAGCTAAAGTTAACAAAAAATGTCAGAGAAACGACACCTCTGGCCGTTAAAATGGGTCGTTTGTCCCATCACTTATAATGTACGGACAACCCAATACGGCTCAGTTTGTTTTAATGTATCTTGCTCTGTTAAGCAGCAAAAGTGCTTCTGAGTAGCCCTACTGGGTTAACGCTATGTTATCCGGTCAGGGGATGAGGATTATTTCCCCCCACGGCGACTCTGCCACAAGCTACGCCCCCAGCTATGACGGTGGACCGCCATGATGATGAAAAGATATGAACGGTAGTGAACGGTGAAAGACAAATTATTTTTTGATCCCGTTTGAATTGAGCCATGGATTACACATATGATGTTCGTCAATTTAAAAAGATCATTTTGTAAGTCAAGTAAGTCTCAGTTCATTGTCAAACTGTTGAAATATCAGACTGTGAAAATACGTAATTAGAAAGACTACACACTTCAAAGTCGCGTGGATGACGTCTCTCTGAAGCTGCGAAGTCTGTGTGTATCGTACCGGGGATGTAACGTTACTCACACGAGCAGAGGATCTTACTCGTTCTTTTGCTTATCTGCTGAAAACCCTTCACTGGATAAAATCATCAGATAAGATAATGTTACATGTGTTGTGGAACAGAGCTGTGCTAGCTAGCTAGCTAGCAAGCCTAGCATCAAGCTAGGTGACGTCAATTGCACGAGACAAGAGATGTAACGGTTTCACTCAAAACTAAGTGGTCATACGACTGAGACTTTCTTCTGTTGAAAAATCATCTTTTAACCCTTGTGTTGCCTTCCCATCGACCATGAACTTGTTTTCCTTCCGGGTCAAAATTTCCAGCGATTTTGGCGTTTTTTTCCTATGCTTTTGACACTTTAAAAAAAGTTTTTGTCACTTTTTTCAATGCTTTTTTTTCATTCATGGTCAATAAACCTTTTTTGTTAAAAAAAAAAGCTGAAATTCTGAATTATTTTTGCCTGATGGTTAAGATCAGAGGATGTTTGGTCAGGATTCTGTTCTGAAACCATTTAAACTTTTTTTATTTTTTTTTTCGAATGCTATGAAACTGAATAAAACACCCCAAATTCAATGAAAGAAATCATTAAATTTACCAAAGATCATCCATGCATCCATGTTATTTTTGGTCATTTTGAATGAAAGAAACCCATACTTCTGAAAAACGGGTCCAACTTTACCCGAGGATAACACCAGAGTTAAATAGACGTACGTCATACGTGTAATTCATGGCTCAATTCAAACGGGATCAAAAAGTTATTTGTCTCTCCCCTTTCACTAACATGTATATTTTTTCCGAATTAAGGTCCTGTGAGGTCCACCAGAAGGGGGGGGGGGGGGGACTTCGCCTCTCAGGAGCTGCAGTCTTATTATAGTATAATTAAAATTTCATTTTGACTTTCAGAATTGTAGCAACAAACTTTCCTGTTTTACGCGACTCTTCCGACAGTTTGACGTGCACGGCTGCACAACGCATTGTGGAGATTTATGAACCCATAACACCCTTCTCTGCCTAGACCTGCAGAGACAGTCCCATGTAGCTTTGTCTCAGGTGTGTCTGAGACAAACCTCATTTCACTTTCTTTTTTTATTCTGCAACAACACTAAATTAACCGAAGAAAAACACGGGGACAGCGTGTGTGATCTGTGCTTGGCTCACACCGCTCGCTCACATCATTTAATGAACCAAGTCCTTCACTAATGAGGCCAGCAGAGGACTCAAGGGTCAAGCTCTCTCTCTCACACACACACACACACACACACACACACATACTTAGTCTCCACTGACACTCATTTTTGAAGCGCTGTGTAAAAAGAAAAGAAACTGGCGGTATAATTCCGAGGCTCTTAGTTAATTAGCGAGGACAGGTCCGAGTCTCTTCATTAGACTTAAGTTCATTAACCTTTGATGCCATCAGGCGATGAAGTGCCTTTTTCATACAACATCTTTTTGGGAAATCTAACCTTTCATGTGCTGTGTTAGCTTTATCAAGGCTGAAACTGTGACGTGTCATGATAAATAACGGTGCAGGATGAACGGCTGTGTCATGTTGCTGTAAGGTAAATGCAGAGAATATTAACGCCTAAATATCTTTGTTTATGTACTGTTAGGTGGCTTAGCATATGTTGCTGGGGAGAATATTCTGATGATTATTGTTATGAATTATAAATGAATTCGTGCTTCATGGCTTGAACCAGGAACACAGGGAATCTGCAGACGCAGAATTTTAGGCAGATTTTACACAGATTTAAAAAAAATTAAATTATTTTGACACATCTCTACCCCAAGCAGAAAAACATTTTCGATCACCGCTGAAAACTGTGAAAAACAAATCTGCAAATCTTCCGTGTGGGTGTAGTAGGTTGAAAAGGCTGTATGTTTAGTTTCTGTTTAAACAGACAACCACCCCCACCCCCCCCCCCCCCCCCCCACCCCTATTTTTGTTTAATATTTGAACCATTGTAACTAATCCTTACAGACTTATTGAAGCTATTACGCTTCCACGTCAGTAGATGGCGCTATGGCGCTGCTGTGGATCCATTAGGGAGACCGTAGCTCTTAGCTCTGCTCATGCAGCTCAGAAATAAACGAGCTTTGCCGTGAGCAACATGCTAACGTGCTCTCTGTTGATTCACAGGTACTGAAAAACTCACTTTTTCATATTGTATTGTATATTGTATTCTCATACTGCTTGTATCAGCAGATTATCTAAATGTTATAGAAATCATTGTGGGATGTTGAGGTGTAACTTTGCGTAACTTTGAAGCTAGTTGTTCCGACCAGTGTCGGCAGGCTGAGTAGTTCTTATGAACTTCAGTTTTACAATGTAGTTTGTAAGCTTAAGTTACTGATATTAGCATCCTGTAACATAAGCAAATATGTTCTATCTTTTGTTCAGAGTATTAGCCAGCCAGCAGTGAGGAAATTGTGATGAGAAATACTGTTTCAAGCTAGTTTTACATTCCCGGTCATTCAGTAACATGGCGACACCATCTTGTCAAGCGCTAATATTAAGTGCACGTGTATGAGAGAACGTGATGTGTAAGAATGTTGTATGTACGGGTGTGTATTATGCTACGGTTAAATTTGTGTTAGCAGGATAGCATTGGTTACATGTCAAAGACTGTAGGTGTCCGAGTCCAGTGAATGTGAAGTTATATTATTTTGGTATCTTTTAGTATTTTAAATTAAGCCAAGTCTTGAATTTGAATTTATGTGCATTTATTTTCTGTCAGACTGTTTCATTTTATTTATCATCAGTTTGGTTACACCATTTATTTAATTTTTAAACGTTTTATTATCATCTTAACATGCACTTTTATAAGAGTTAATACATCGAGACAATGTGAATGTATGGGAACTGTATGCAATTGTTTCAGAAATAAACAAGCTTTGCCGTGAGCAACACGCTAACGTGCTCTCTGTTGATTCACAGTTTTCTTAAGCTACGCAGTGCTTCCTAGCCTGTGTAGCCATTGCTGCCGGTCCAGATTCCCCCTAGGTCTGGTGCCGGTAACATGGGTCTGCTAATAGCGTAACGGTAAAGCTCGGCCTCTGATGGCTTCTTGTCTAACTACCTGTCGCTGTGCCATCCGACTGAGGCTGAGTGTGGAAGTGGATTTAGACAACCAATCAGCATCGGAGGGATTGTGTCTTGACAGGATGATCTCTTTGTAATTTTGAAGATTTTTTCGAGTATAAGGGCAAATAAACATAGCTGTTATAGCCTACGGTCTGAGGCAGACGCTCTGGTGATGAATCTTGTATCTGTGCATCTGAAGGCGCTCAGAGAGAGAGAGGCATACACAATCACAAGAAAATAATGCTGACATGCACGCACACACACACACAAACGCACACACGTGCGCACACACACACACACACAAACACACACAATCAGACTCTCCATCTCTGCAGGTGCTGTCATAGGCCCACTCTTCAGCCTCCCATCTCTTTCCCCAGCTCTCTTCTCCTTCCTTTGTTCCCAGACTGCACACCGACATGTCCAGGTCTCGCCTCTGGGGAGTTTATCCTGGCAGGAGGCTTGTTTTCAGAGCTTTGCCCCCCCCCCCACCCTTCCTCTTCTTTTCCTTTCTCTTTCCTGGGTTTTTTTTTCCCCGTCTGTACCGGTGCTGGCTAATTACCGGCACATTCTCCTCCTGCCAACAGCGTGCTGCTGCTGTCGAGCGCCTTTACCCGCCTCCCCTTCCACCACCACCACCACCACCCCCACCCCACCCCCCACTCCTCTGTTTCTCTCTCTTCCTCCTCGCTAGGAGAGAGCGGAGAAAGGAGGAGGTGGAGGGGAGGGCCGGGGTACAGATGTGTATTAATGAAGCGGTGAAGGGCAGGGGGTGACTCATAGAGAGGGAGGGAGAGGCTATTTGCATGCAGAGACAACGAGATCCACCACTCCTACAGAGCCTTTCTCTCTCCCTCTCTCTCTCTCCCTCTCTCTCTCTCTCTCTCTCTCTATCTGTCTGTTTCTCTCTCCCCCCTCACATTCCTCTCCCATCATCCTGCATTCTCTCACTTTCTCCCTCTCTCTTCCCCCTCTCTACCTCTCTCTCCTTTGCTCTCCGGCTTGCTGCCACTGCTGATTTGAATAATTCAGCACAAGCCGGTATTCTCCAGGGCCCCATTGTCTGTGAGCGGCAAGAGAATGAGAAGGAGAGAGAGAGAGAGAGAACGAGAGAGAGAGGGAGAGAGAGTGGGGGGGGGAGAGAGAGGGCAGTGTGTGGGGGGAGGTGGGAGGTCCATCCTGCCTGCTTTCACCTAGTTGTGGCGTAAATCAGCGCTAATGAGGCAGAGGAGGAATACCTAGGCCTTGTAACAGACTAAATAAGCCTTCGCCGTGCGAGCGCACGCCGACGTGCATACGGCGTCGCTATGACCTTCACTGCTCTGTGACGGTTTCGGTTATTGACTTGTTGCTAACCCTCGGTCCCATGTGTGCTCAACTCGGCGCATGTTCAATGTCATCCTGCAGGAGGGGGAATATTCCCAACAAACGCAGGGAAAAACAATCAGTGTAACGGATCAATAGCACAGTAGTTCAGGTCGTGTGTTTGTAAGTGGTTAGCAAACAATTAAATGTGTGAATGCATTTGCATTTATCACTATGCATTCATCATGCAAAGGGAAATACCCAGTGCCTGAATTGGACCAAAAAGTTGCCAGTACTCTGATTCAACAGTTGCATGACATGATAATTGCATGTGTCTTGGATAGTCGACGATTCAACGATGCACTCTTAACAGCTAGAGACACCGCACGCGTAAGCGTCATAGCACAGCTATTTTTATTTCGGCGCCCATGTTATCCATTCTATTTGTTCATACCGGGAGCGTAGTGTCCGCGTAGCGTCCGTGTAGTGTCCGCGTAGTGTCCGCGTAGTGTCCGCGTAGCGTCCGTGTAGTGTCCGCGTAGTGTCCGCGTAGTGTCCGCGTAGCGTCCGCGTAGCGTCCGCGTAGTGTCCGCGTAGTGTCCGCGTAGCGTCCGTGTAGCGTCCTCGTAGTGTCCGCGTAGTGTCCGCGTAGCGTCCGCGTAGCGTCCGCGTAGTGTCCGCGTAGCGTCCGTGTAGTGTCCGCGTAGCGTCCGCGTAGCGTCCGCGTAGCGTCCGCGTAGTGTCCGCGTAGCGTCCGTGTAGTGTCCGCGTAGTGTCCGCGTAGTGTCCGCGTAGTGTCCGCGTAGCGTCCGTGTAGCGTCCGCGTAGTGTCCGCGTAGCGTCCGTGTAGTGTCCGCGCGCTGCAGTGATAGTTTCGACGTCTCCTCTATATTTTACGCGACACGCGAGCGAATGTGTGAAGCCAGGCAGGTAATCACATGCAGGAAGATACACAGTGCAGCCGGATGCTTTACAAAAATAAAACACATTTCAAAATAAAACACCCAAGTTCATGATGATTTTGGCGGCCTTGACTTCTCACAGCGGGACACGTGATCAGGCACACGGAGAGAGACACACACGCAGGCACATATAGGCTACAATTACCACAGTTTTCCGCACTCATCCTGTCTCTTTCTATCGGAGAGAGAGAGAGAGAGAGAGAGAGAGAGACGTGACCGGCGCGTAGAAATACGCTCTACAACGATTATTCCATTCGGGTGATGCATGTCTGATTGGTTTTCGCCAATGAATCATGAAATATAGCCTATTTTTCTATAAATATCAGCCATAGACTATGTATATCAGTCTAATAATACTGTTAGTAACAATTAGAAGTAAGGGTACATGTATGCTCATGTACACAAAAATCAGAAGAGCTGGTAAGTACTGGCCCATTTCTGGCACTGGAATAGAGAAAAATCATGTTTACACCCATTGGTACTGACTAATTGCTGGCATGAAAAGGAAACACGTACTGCTTCTTCTTCTTCTTCTTCCATGGACAATGACTCTGTAATCTAAAAGCGATCGTAGAGATTGCTCATGGAGTGTGCTCGTCTCCTCTCTGGAGATTTTCTGATGCAATACTTTTGTCATCCTGTTGTCACCATTTGTAGTTTCTCCAGCGAGGAAGAGTGAGGACTGCATGTTGAAAATACAAAAAAGAAATATCACATGCTTTGATTTGAAAATTAAATGGTTTTTAAAACAGTATTTTGACTCAACTTTGACATAAACCAGTCTTTGATTCACTCAACATCCTCTGATCTTAACCATTAGTCAAAATAATACATGCCTTATGCTTCTTTTTTTACTAAAACATTTGGATATGTCATTTAAATTAGGTTAATTGACCATGAATTTAAGATAAAAAAAAAAAAAACGTTGAAAAAAATCACCAACTATCTGAAAAAGGCGACAAAAAACGTTCAAAAATAAGTTCATGGTTGACGGGGAGACAACACAAGGGTTCAAATCTGCACTTCCTCAAAGAATGCAATACTTTTGTGATCCTGATGTCACCATTTGTAGTTTCTACAGCTGCACGAGGAAGAGCGAGGACTACATGTTGAATATACACACATATACAGTGCTGCTCATAAGTATTCATACCCATGCTAAAGTTGACTAAAAAGAGGAATTGATCTTAATGCCTTAATTAAAAAAAATGAGGAAAAATCCAACCTTTAAGGACACCAATTTGTTTTGTGAATGAATAATGTATTGTAAATAAATAAATGTTCTTCCTTAAACTACAGGGGCCATAATTATACATACCCCTATGTTAAATTCCCATAGAGGCAGGCAGACTTTTATTTTGAAAGGCCAGTTATTTCATGGATCCAGGATACTATGCATCCTGATAAAGTTCCCTTGGCCTTTGGAATTAAAATAGCCCCACATCATCACATCCCCTTCACCATACCCCCCCATCATCACATCCCCTTCACCATACCCCCACATCATCACATCCCCTTCACCATATCCCCACATCATCACATCCCCTTCACCATACCCCCCCATCATCACATCCCCTTCACCATACCCCCACATCATCACATCCCCTTCACCATACCCCCACATCATCACATCCCCTTCACCGTACCCCCACATCATCACATCCCCTTCACCATACCCCCACATCATCACATCCCCTTCACCATACCCCCACATCATCACATCCCCTTCACCATACCCCCCCATCATCACATCCCCTTCACCATACCTAGAGACTGGCATGGTTGTATTTCAGTTAGCCTAATAGCTGGTTTGATTTGCATTGATATGGATCTTATCTCAGTTAGCTATTAGGCTAACTGAAATAAAACCATGCCAGTCTCTAGGTATGGTGAAGGGGATGTGATGATGGGGGGGGGTATGGTGAAGGGGATGTGATGATGGGGGGGTATGGTGAAGGGGATGTGATGATGGGGGGGTATGGTGAAGGGGATGTGATGATGTGGGGGTATGGTGAAGGGGATGTGATGATGTGGGGGTATGGTGAAGGGGATGTGATGATGTGGGGGTATGGTGAAGGGGATGTGATGATGGGGGGGTATGGTGAAGGGGATGTGATGATGTGGGGGTCAAGGGAACTTTATCTGGATGCATAGTATCCTGGATCCATGAAATAACTGGCCTTTCAAAATAAAAGTCTGCCTGCCTCTATGGGAATTTAACATAGGGGTGTGCTGACTTATGCCGCCTGTATTTTAAGGAAGAACATTTATTTATTTACGATACATTATTCATTCACAAAAAAAATTGGTGTCCTTAAAGGTTGGATTTTTCCTAATTTTTTTAATTAAGGCATTAAGATCAATTTCCAAAAGATGATTTTTTTATTCCTCTTTTTAGTCAACTTTAGCATGGGTATGAATACTTATGAGCAGCACTGTATATCATTTGATTTGACTTTTCCTCCCTTCGTAGAAGATTGTCAGCTACACCCAAAACGAAATCTGAGGATGTTTTTACAGTTATTTCAACGGTGATGTAGAATGAAAATCTGCGGAATTTAGCGCCGTCTGTTTTTCTGCTTGAGGTAGAGATATTAGTTTAGTTTATTATATGGATACCCATTAGCCGACGCCTAGACCACTGTCTAGTCTTCCTGGGGTCCAAAACCAAAAAAAAACAAGGAAACAACCAGAAGACGTTTCTCCCTCTGATTGGTTCTTATCGGTCACGACGTCTCGCCTAACCCTCGTGTTGTCTTCCCTTCAACCTTGAAACAAACACTTTTTTTCTGACATTTTTGACGCCTTTTTTTCACAATTTGTTTTTGCTTTTTCCAACATTTAAAATTTTTACATTTTTCTTCTACACATTTTCAGCGCTTATTTCTACGTCCCATATTTTCTGATATAAAACAAAAATTTAAAACGGGTCAATGTGACCCGAAGTCAACACAATTAAAAGCCCTTGTAGGGACAGGCATGGGAATACTTTGATGCTGTACATTGTGGAGATTTGCTGCACAAATGTCTATGTCTTAGCATCTGTCCCTATTCAAATAAACATGAAATTAAATAAAAAAATGTTCAGGTTGAACCCTGAAAGACTGGAGGCCCAACCCAAACTGCTGAGTACACCCGACACAGCAGATTCTCTCTCATTCTGTCTCTTGAAGTTCTCTTTGACTTTTGCTGTTGAACCTCCTTCATCGTCACCTTGTGTCACCTTAATCCCTTACTCTCTCAGCCCTCGTTATCACCATCCACCCACCGACTCTCATAAGCAAAGGGGGGGGGGGGGGGGGGGGGGGATTGCCTCGCCTATGGGAACTTCCCCTATACACGACAGGCACAAACACGGAGACTGGACTCAGATCAGCTGAATGTGACAAAGCCCCAGAGAGTCTTAGGCTGCAGCTTCTTCACACCCTTCTGGTGATTTGTTCCCATAAGAAAATATGTCAGTAATAGCTACACCTTCATGAATATGGACCCATGTGGAAGCTTTGTACTGTCTACACACTGACTTCAGTCAAGTAGCTCTCTTTTAGGAGAAGACACACTAGCCCGTCAGTAATTCAAAATTCAAAAAAGAAAGAAACATATAATGTCGAAGCATCAAAGGAATGACGCAAATGTTGTGAAAGGGCTTTCTTTTGTAGGTCTTATGAAGTCGCTGTCAGGCATCGGTAAAATGTGCGTTTTAAACCGTGGGAGTGTAGATTCAAAGTATTGCACATTATTTCTATAACAGTGCGGCTTTGGTTCTATATTTGGCTCCTGTGGGTGAAGGACTCAATAAAAAACAATGAGTATGGGGGAGGCATGATCTCGAGTTTTTTTTTTCTTTTTATATGGAGGAACTGGTTCCCTGGGTGCATTTTACAACTGTAATAATGTAATCTGGGGAACATTTATTGGGTTGTTTGTTTGAAATAACAAGCTAACGATGTGTTAGATAGGCTCAATTAACCAGCGCATCACGAAGCCAGCGTAATGTCGGTGCCTTCTCCTCATTTCCTCTTTTTGTTAAAGATTATATTTGGGGGCTTTTCTTTATTCGGTAGTGACAGTGGATAGACAGGAAATGCGGAGAGAAAGAGAGGGGATGACACGCAGAAAACAGGTTGGATTCGAACCCGGGCCGCTGCAAAGGACTCAGCCTACATGGGGCGCACGCTCTTACTGGGTGATCTAGAGGTACCCCCCCAACATTTCCTCTTTTTTAATTTCTGCTTGTTTGCCTTTCTCCACCCCCATCTAGTTAATTCCCTGAGGTCTAAGGGCATTTTCACACATCATTCTTAAATACACCTTTTTAGGGTATTTCCATATCATTTCCATATCATTTATTTCCCCATGTATTTCATATCAAAATGTTCAGAACAAACTCAGCTTTCTGTATAGCGGGGGCCCGAATTTGTTCCAGAGCGATGTGTAAAGAGATCATTTGGCCCGAAAGCTGAAAAGTTGATGTTCGCTTTTTAAAATCCCACAAATGTCTTGTGAAAACGTACCTCCACTCATGTGTTGGGGAATTGTTTTGGTGCTTGAAATGAGTTCACTAAAGTCTTAGGTTCACAAAAGTAGTGGAATATATAAATAAAATCATAAATAAATGTCTAAAATGAATGGCTTTTTGAGTAGGAGTGTTGTCCAACATCATTTGGACGCACGTCTTGGTGCGTCTTTCATCTTCGAGGGCTAAGAAGTCTAATCTGTTGATTTTGAAGAAGGCCTGAAGGCCATAAGTAGCTTGAGTGGGCGACACTTTTTTCTTATTTTTAAGAAGTCTAAACCTTGAATAGCCTTGTGTAGCCATCGGAAAAATGCGAAGACTTAACCTCGCATTATGGAGCTTCACATGATGAATGAGTACAATGGTTGACTAAATCAGCTTCAGGAATTTGCTCAATGAATCAAACTCTATAATTTTACTCAATGAGTGGAAAGACCAGAGAGTAACTTCTCACTGTTTGCACTCTCGCCCTGCCAAAAGCATTGACTGGAGGCCGGAGGAGGATGGAATTCCTCCAGGCAAACTGCAAGTTTGAGACAGATCGAGTGAAATAAAAAAGAGAAAAAAATAAGAAAAGCCGGCGAAGAGAAAGACAAAACCCTAATAAATGTAAACAATGTTACAGCCTCTGTGGCAATCACAGCGTCGATGGTCTTTCGTGTGTGGCTGTGTGGTCAGAATTATGAATTCAGTCATTGTCATGGCCATCGGGGACTTATATAGATAAAGAGAAAGGGGGATCCAAAACGAAAAGAAAGAGAGATATGTGACATCTGTTATGCAGCTGGGAGTATTTCTAAAGAGACGCCGGGAGAAAAAGGAATTAAACACTTGGACGCGGAGGAGGAGGGGATGCTCGGGGAAGGCTGGGAGGGAAGAGAAACACGGGATCCAAAATGGCTGGACTGGATTAAGATGGCAGTAGTGAAGAAACACCTTTCTATTTACACACACAGTCATATTAGCCTGGTTTCAACAGGACTGATCTCTCTGCCGTGATGAACTTTGGAAGTTGAGAATTAGACATGCATGCTGATCTTTATCTTAAAGTAAGACCTCTTTTTAGGATTTAGGTGAGGCAATTTGCACCTTGAGTAAGGTTCTGCCTAATAGCAGTAAATGTGCAGTATGTCAGGGGAGGGCTGGGTGCTGAATTGATACTTCTTAGGCACAGACCGAATTGCCTCTATCTAAGTATCGAGTATCAAAAAGTTTCAATACCTAAGGAGTAAATCTCATCAGCACCAGTGAGCCAATCAGCACGCAGTATGTCTTTACAGTTACATTTAGCCGAGAAAAGGTGACTGTAAGCCCGGGTACAGAGGTCGTTTCAGCGGCCGTTGCCGTTAAGTTTAGCCGACAAAAGTTGACTGTCACGTGACGCCTAAAACGACTAGTTAAGATTAGAAAAAATATTATGCTTTGGGTTTAAACACCGGTCCCCTTAAGTAGTACTCCCAGGACACCGACTCCCATTTCCTGGGTGAAAGTCTTGTGGTTTCTCCTTAACTTTTTCCGAGACATGAACTCCGCTCCCTGGCTTGAAAGCACTGTGTTTAAGGAGCCAAACACCCACCCCAACCTCCTCCTTACGCAGTTCTTTGCACTCTTATACAGCAGCAGTCAATGTGGTGCCTACAGCGATAAATACGTAGAATACATACCAGTTACAGTGCATTACTTTTCATAACTATATGTACGAATGCTTCATGAGAACAGCCTGACACAGCTACGTGTAGTTGTTGAATGCAAATTCAAAGTCCTCATCCTCTCCCTGATAGCAGCTTCTCAACAGCTGTAAAGTGGCGGTGAAAATAGGGCCCAAACACACACACACACACACACACACACACACACACACACACACGCACAGAGAGAATAAAAATGTGCCGCAAGCTTGGCCGAGCTGCGTCACTCCTAGCGGCCCTGACAGTAATCAGGAGGAGAAGTGAATGCTGAGGAAGTGTCAACAGAAACAAACCCTGTGCTTCGTTTGGGCCAGATTGAACTGATAGCTCATTGCCAGTGACATAATTTAGATGAATGGTGGGTGCAATCCATCAGAGGAGTATCGCTGGTGCGAGTGAGCGAGGGGAAGAGGAGGGTGTGCGACCCTCTCCGTGCCTGGCTGCCAGTAGGGATCCCATTACCCTACACCTGTTAACAACACCAATCCCCTTGTATAAACAGGAAAGTGATCCTTTTATCGAAGGCAGGCAGACGGGAAGAGACAGACGGGGAGAGAATGTGGAGAATGCCGAGAGAAGAGAAGGAAAGGGCCGGGAGGAGAGATGAAGCGGAGGAATAAAGAAATGTTTTCTTGTTTGGTTTTAGAGAGCCTAGCACCCCCGGACATGATGGATGGACCCGGGGTCTGGAGAGACAAGTCATGGACAGATGGCTCAGACACACTCGGATCACAGCACAGCAGCGCCAGACTGAAGCAAGAGGGACATCTAGTGGTCGAGGGTTTAACTCCACCATGTTCCTCCTTCTTCTTCCTCTACCAACTCTCCACCATGTTCCTCCTTCTTTCTGTACCAACTCTCCACCATGTTCCTCCTTCTTCTTCCTCTACCAACTCTCCACCATGTTCCTCCTTCTTCTTCCTGTACCAACTCTCCACCATGTTCCTCCTTCTTCTTCCTCTACCAACTCTCCACCATGTTCCTCCTTCTTCTTCCTGTACCAACTCTCCACCATGTTCCTCCTTCTTCTTCCTGTACCAACTCTCCACCATGTTCCTCCTTCTTCTTCCTGTACCAACTCTCCACCATGTTCCTCCTTCTTCTTCCTGTACCAACTCTCCACCATGTTCCTCCTTCTTCTTCCTGTACCAACTCTCCACCATGTTCCTCCTTCTTCTTCCTGTACCAACTCTCCACCATGTTCCTCCTTCTTCCTGTACCAACTCTCCACCATGTTCCTCCTTCTTCCTGTACTAGGGGAAGTTTGGTCCAAAAATCTCAGACAAATGTCATGTTTCAAACCTGTATGTTTTATTTTTTTATTCAGACATTTTATTTAGAGGATAAACCCGCTTGAAATGCACAATCTCGATTTCAAGGGGTTCCAAAACGTGGACATTTCAAACAGCAATACATAAATGATAATGAATAAAATAATCCAAGAACACAAAACAAGAAACATGGGAACATCTACAAGGGTATACACATAAGTATGGCTGGGTTTTAAAAATAGATTTTTCGATTCAAATCGATCTTTATTTGAATGCTATATATATATATATATATATATATATATATATATATACGTATAGATTCATAAATTCCCAAGATCTGTCTTTTAACACTATAAGAGACCCGCAGGACTGCTGGTGACATTACCCTTTTTAACAGGCTGTCGCTGGCTCCATTTTAAAACTAGAGAGAAAATCTTGGTATCATATGAAACTAGACATCTTAGGGCATCCATCTGGCAACCATCACATTTCTAGCTTGCCAGGAAGGGGGGCTAAATAATGCTGTAAAGTTAGGTTCAATTTTGTCGAGGGGAAAAACTGGCAGGGCCATTTTCACAAATGTATGGCTTTACTATAAACCGTCTGTTTGCACAACACCGTCTGCATTAAAGATAGAACTTGCAGTTATCTCTAAGAATCTCTTCTGATATTATTATTATTATTATTATTGGAATCAAATGCATTCAGGAACTCATTGGTGTGCTGCCCTTTATATGGCATGCATGATCTCCACCTGCTGGTAATTGTATTGTTAAGTCACTAGGAAGTTTGAGTTTTAAGTTTGACCCATTAAGGATGCTGTAGCCCAGTGTTTTTCAACCTTTTTTGAACCACGGCACATTTCTTACATTAAAAAAATCCCGCAGCACACCACCAACCAAAAATGTTACAAAATGACACATTATAGCCTAATAAGATCAGAATCTGCATTTTTCCTTTTTAAAAATGTATCCATGGCTGTTGCAGGCTTACGTCGACGATCTCGGCCCTACTGCTTACATCCTGTCACTGCCACCAGGGGGCAGTAATTCTATTGCCTTAAATTAAAAAGGTCATTATTGTGCTATACTGCCACCTACTGACACAGAATAGTATTTAATTTCTCTGCCAGTCATCACATTGCAGTCACAGATGCGAAAAATTGGCAAATTATTTGCAGTAACTCAATAAAAAAGATTTGTTGGACCAATTAAGCACACTAGTGTGCCACGGCACAGTGGTTGAAAATCACTGCTGTAGCCAGTCAGTGTGGATTGCTGAAGTTTATTGTTAGCACAGTGAGCTAACTTAAGCTAGCAGCTCTTTTCCTTTTCCGTTCAGGAAGCTAAGCATGTTTAGTAAATTGTACGGAGCCCCCCTGGTCCCACTTTGCAAAAAAATAATTTTAACTATCTCGTGGCCTCAAGATAGTAACGAGATAGTTATAATTAATTTTTTTGACAAAGTGGGACCACCTCCTTAAAATTGAGTAGTTTTAAGATTAAGATGTTATTTTATCGCAATCGTGATGCTAATTTCTTAAGCATGTCAATGGAGTTTCACATTATATTTTATGTACATCCTATCGCTAATTCTTTGTCACATGGTTGTAGCAGTTAATGGTGCTTTAAACTTAAAAGAACGTCTCCCAATGTCTTCAAAGATACTAGACACAACAAAGAAAGGTTGGTGAGTGTGTCAAAGTGTTTTAAACTAGTACTCACAGCACTTATCCGTGGCAAAACTGGCATCCTAACAAATGTCATAAAGTGGACTCCCTGCAGATTGTGTACACTTGGATTAAGAGACACCAAATTGTAGGAAATGTAAGACAGAGGACAGCCATTTACTTAATGTCCTATGGTCCTGTGATAAGGGAGCCAGCTTCCATTCAGCCTGAGATTATTTGTTCAATCTTAAACAGAATAGGTAAGCACATAAGAAGCTGGGTCCAGACTAGTGTAATGATAGCCAGACAGATTATGTATAAGAGGATGGAAGAATGAAGGGCTGCCGTCAATCCAGGAGTGGGCTTGTTAGCTGGCTAGGGGTGGCGGAGTTTGAAAAAATGTCTATAGATTGGATGTCTATACTAGAAAATGTGGAAAGTAGCTGAGCTTTCTGGAGGGCAAAAAAAAACAAATGTCAAAAAGTGAATTAAGACAATTCATAGTTGTTTACAGACTAAAATGGGAAGAATATACACAACACTTTAACATAGTGTGTGTGTGTGTGTGTGGGGGGGGGGGGGGGGGGTTGCTGTTGGGAGGGTAGAGTGTATATGTAATTGTCTTTGGCTGAGTTATTATTCACAGCAATGTGTTAACACTTACAATTAGAGAGCCAAATACGCTCTATGTGATCGGCTTCATTTGTTGGAAACAGTCCTCAGCTTCAGGAGAAAGACGTAGATCAAAGACACACACACACACACACACACACACACACACACACACACACACACACACACACACACACACACAAAAACATGTAAACGCTTTGTGTAGAAAGGGTTTACTTTACGTTTATGAACAATCAAAACTGATTTTCATTTAAAAAAAATGCTTATATATGCTTCATATACAACATCTTAAGTAATTATCTTCCATTCTTTTCTCCGAACTCAAAATCCACGACAGAAAAGAGGTTTTTACGCTGCAGCCAATCACATAGCTTATCTGCATTTACTCAAACAAAGAAGACCACTCTGCTTTGAAACATATAGTTATTCAGGACAATTGTCAAGGCAATTTTTATGTAGATCTTCGTGGGGGTATTATTATTATCCCTCGATGAATGGCTCGTGTGGAATAAAAGAAAAGAACAACTATTGGGTAAAAGCAATTGCGTCAAGCAGTAGACTAATTGCCCTTTCTCAGACGGGGAAAATAATAGGCCAAAAAAATCAAAAGCTTTCGTAAATTTGACTAAATTACCCTCCTATAGAGGGAGTGAGGGTTGATATTCATCACTGGGTAATAATAAGGGTCAGAAAAACACTGAGCAGTGACCTGGCAGGTTTCAGGGCAACCATTACCTATTTGATAGCTTTAGGGACGGCAGCTAGCTGCATGCTTTTGTCATTATTGCTCAGTCTTCGCTGTCAACTTGATTTATTTTGGAGGATGCAAATAAGGCTGTTTACATGGCTGTTTTTCAGCGAGTTCTTTTCGGCTACAGTTTTACATACTGTCTGCAGACTTAACAACACACGTGAGGAGACTTGCAACTGCATATTACAGCTTTGGGACTCACAGACTTATTTCCTCTCTGCTTATCTGCTGCTTTCCATCTGTCCAACTCATCGTATTGTGAAAGATGTATTCCATATTTTGGTTATTTCAACACAAAGTCACAAAGTTGTAAATAAATCTAGGGTGGAAAATGTCTAGAATAACAACTTAAAGGCTACAATAAAAACGCAACAAGTCCTCCTAACCATACTTGTTTATTCCTTCCCTCTAAAGGCTCTGACACACCAACCTGACAGCTGACCGTCAGCAGAAAAGGCAGTCTGCCTCCCCAAGATGGTCAAAAAAGTGCCTCTGAACACACCGAAGCGTACTTGAGAGTACGTAATACGTCTCCATAACAGCAGGTGGCGCTAATCTGTATTGTCGCTCAAAAACTGAAAGCTGATTGGACAAACGCGTCACGTGGGTCTGACTGCTCCCGGATTTTTCAGCCGGGCATAATGGCGACTTTATTTTCGTATTCGGAATACAATCTCATATTTTATGAAGATAGTTCACCAAAACGTCTTTCTGAAAACATTTTAAGAGAGAAATAGGCCGTGCAGTTGCTGAATCTGTCTTCATTTCAGATCAACAAAGGTCAGTTTAAAAGATTTTCGTCAGATTTTGAGAGGCGTTCGTCAGACTCATCCCGCTCGTCATTTCCGGGTTAGCACTCCACCAATCAGATTGGTCATTGAGTCCGACTGCCCGCCCTCCGACCCAGCAAGTCAGGTCGGCCAAAATGAAGGCCGACGGCTCCTCTGGCTGACGACAGCACGGAACACACCGAACAGACTCAAGTCAAGTCGGGTTGGTGTGTCAGAGCCATAATACAACCCACGGGAGCATTTTCCATCCTGATATCTAAACCAGAGAATGCAACGGTCGCGGTTTGAAACACTTTAACATTGTGAAAAGGTAGCAGTTTGGTTGGTGTTATGTAAAAGATTGCGGTTTGTTTTAAAATCAGACGTTACTTCCGTTCCGGTTACGCATGTGACGCAGAACATGACGTAGCCCCATTTGTTTTTGGTAAAGTAAAAAATAAAACTTGCTGTTTACTTTTATTTTCAAATGGGACACAAGACCCGGTCGCCTGGGTAAAATTCCTGAGTTTGTTTGACGCATCGGAATTTGGCGCCCCTATACTTCGTCACCTTACTTCCTGCTTTGTTGTCGTCATGAGTGTGACGGCCACTAGAGGGCGCCGCCACTTTGAATTCAAAATGAGTCGTAATTGCTGCTTGAACAATCCAGGAAACGGGTATTCATGTCCCGGGAGAACTACATAAGGGGACCTGTTTTATAATCCGAACCATTATCTTTTTTTAATCTTATCTCTTCATTTTGGTGCCTCAATTTTTCCAGTTTCCATACGATATCATAGGAACCCATTCATGAGAATGTGTTGGTTTGTTTGATGCATCCACCACCCTAACACACCTCCTCCGTACGCTGAATTTAGCGCACTTTAGCGCCTTACTATCATCCGCCGGAAATTCTGCCAGATGTCCTTCATTTTCGGCCGGATGTCCGTTACCTTCCTCTTTTCTTTGTGTTGGCGTTCTAACCTCCGGTGGATTTGTGAGGACTATGGTTATCTGCTCCTCAGATCTCTGCAGGGTAAATCCAGACAGCTAGCTAGACTATCTGTCCAATCTCAGTTTTCTGTTGCATGACTAAAACTACTTTTGTACGTTAACACGTTCCACCAAAACAAGTTCCTTCCCGAGGCTATTTTGCAGAGGCACCGTGGCTCCATCCAGCGCTTAGCGCCGCCCAAGACGATTGTGATTGGTTTAAAGAAATGGCAATAAACCAGAGCACGTTTTTCTCCCATCCTGAAATGACTAGCCAGATCTTCCTCCACAGCGCTGTGGAGGAAGATCTGGCAATGCGAGACTACACCCATCATAACTAATTCGGTCACTAGAGTGCCCCGCCACTATAAACGTAAAAATAAGACGTAACAGCTGCTTGAACAAACGACATATGTGGCTGTTTTTCGAGGGAGAATGTATATGAAACATAATGACCTGGGTGTGAGATCTTCTCACATAGCCTAACTATCAGCTTGAGCACGAATAAGTGCATTTCCCAAAATGTCAAGCTATTCCTTTAACATGGCAAAGTGTTAAATAAATAAACTAAAAAAAGACTTAATGGAGACACCGGACGACAGCAGCACCCACAGGCCTGAGAAAGTGAGTGGTCCCTAACCTAATGTCACATTCATTAGTAAAGCCATCAGAAATGTTGAATGCTACGATGTGATGCGTGTGTAATAGCCTATTAGTGTCAAACACAAAGCTGTGGGAGGTATAAAAGTGTTAACCTGTGTGGAATCTCATTCAGGAGTGTTTTACTTTCTAAATGAAGTACTTTCGCATTTCCACAATGCTAATGACAGTGCAACTAATTCCTTTCCATCTCATCAGTCCACAGTATCACTTATCGATGAGTTTTGTGCAAATTGCAGTATGTGGGAGCACGAGTGGTGCAGCCCGGTGAACATTCGCATTCATCCTCAGAAGACTTCCCCCCCATCCCCGTCCCCCTCTCTCCCCCTCTCCTTCCACCCTCATATTGTGTCTCTAACGAGTCACGTCCATCTAGCAATTATTATGAAATTAAAGCTATTTTCCGTGGCCAATGTTTGCCCCGGTAATAACCACACCGAGATAGGCTTCATTCATTTAGCGTTTTAGTTCAGCTCAATTCCCGTCGCATTAGCAAGGGGAGCAAAATCAGAGTGTCACTCAGATATTCTGCTTAATGGTTTGGCGATGGCCTGGCCTCTTTTTTTCCCTCCTTTTCCCTTCGCCAACCCCCTAACCCTATCTCCCTGCCAATTACGCTGTTTAATCTATATGTAGATAATGGTGTCCAGGACCTCCCTGTTGAAATGTCAGGTGTGAAGAGGTTATTAGCTAACTTTTAATTACTGTCCATCATTCAGCAGCCAGCAGGACAGATTGGCCCCCTCTCCGACTGTCCGCCTTATCTGGTGGGTGAATGTTGGCTGCAGACGGGGAAAGAAAGACATTTAGGAAGCACCGGGTCTCTGACTTAATATCACCGTTTTCACACTATTAACAACACTTAGTGTGTGGAAGACAGACGAGGAGGGGAGGAGGATACGGTGTGACCAGGTAGATCATGTGTCAAATAGTTAAATGGAAGATGATTTCAAAGTTTAGAACATATATAATGAACATAGCGTCGGTGATGTCACCCGTTGGGTTTGTGGACTGCCATTTTGAAGCCTCAAGTTTGCATTTTAGCTGTCGCCATCTTGGTTTTTTGGAGCCAGAAGTATTTGGGGAGTGTTGTTTGTGGGTGCAATGTCATCCAGCGAAGATTTAAACACGGACCTCCTGGTACTCCTGCCATTTGTTTGCATGTACGACATAACAGAACATCAGCACACTTTCCCTATAAGTTACCAGCTAACAGTAATGCTTGCTAACTAGCTTGGTTGGCATAAGGCTGAACAAGACATTTTTAGGCGGCCTAAATGTTCCAGTTAACTTTGAAAGTGAAAACAAACAGTGAGAGGGTTAAAGTTTGAGATGAAAACACGGACAACAGCCAAAAACAAGTTGTCTATTTTAATGTCCACAGTGTTAGCATGGTTAGCATCGCTAAGCCTCTGTCCTGACTGACAGGTCCTAAAGCATCCCCTGCTTTATCGTCTATTTTAAAATAAATGGGAGCATCATTTACTAAATGAACATCATGTTGTGCTGAAGAAGACTTGAAACTAGCGATTGAGACCATCAACTCATTATGAAAATGTTATCTGAGGTAATAAATCAAGAGAGAAGTGGGTCATTTTCTCATAGACTTCTATAGAAACAGACTTCTCTTTGGAGCCAGTGGAGTCTCCCCCTGCTGGAAGTTAGAGAGAATGCAGCTTTAAGGAGCTTCCGCATTGGCTTCACTTTTCAGACCCGGAAGTTGCCGCTTGGTTTAGATGCAGAAAACTCAAATATGGAAATAATTCTGCATCAACATAAAGCAGAACAAGAATCTGTACTCTCTGATTTTCCAAAATCAGAACCACATTATGTTTTGTGCTTCTGCAGACACGGAGTCAGTCCTCGGATGTTCTGCAGAGCCTGCAGCCTGTTCAAACAGAGATGGCCCTGTTCATAGAGATTAGCTGGATTTTACTCTTTTTCAAATGTTTTAAAAGTCTGCTAACCATTTGCGTGAACTCCCCCTGCACTTGTGTTAAAGCCCCTATTGTACATTTAAAGACCTGCAACCCCTGACCCAAATTCTGCTGCTCTCCCCTTCCATTCCTCCTCTCCAATACTTGTATTGGGGCCCAAAACAATATGAGCTCCAGCCATGGGCTCTGAGGTCTGTCTGTATCTGCTAAACGTAGCAGATTGCAAGGGCTGACTTTATGATGCATGAAGAAATGGGCAAATGTCAATAACAAAAGAAATGCAAATGAAATGTGGCTTTGTTTTAAATTTGGATTTTGGAAATGGCGCACAAAAGATATGTCTAACCAAGTTTACACTGAGAACTCAAATACATTTTTCACATCTGGCTCTTATCCTCTTCCATACACGTTTCTTTATAACTGAACACGTAAAATGTTTTTTTTGTTTTGTGTAATGCAACTCTGGCATTGAACGCGACTTTATAAGCACTTTTTGGGGGGGATTGTTTCAGTGGCGTTTATAATGGTGTTTTTGAAGGACGTATTTATATGATTTGTCTTGTGCTCTCTCCATCTACAATAAAGGATCTCACCAATAAGTTTGTGTACATTTGCAAACATACAGTATATACACAGTATGGACTGTTAAAGCCTGTAAAACCCATTTAACAAGTGTGAACTTAGAGCAGGCCTAAAGAAGACTTTACACACCACATAAGAACCAGATTCACACATCTTCATTCCAACTCCAAGCAGACACAAACACCCATACCTGCAGCGGGAGCAATCTCTGTTCAGCCCTTGAACTGTCTTTGAGCGGATTTACTATTTTAAACTCCACAGGGCCCAGTGCTGCTGATTACGGCACCAAAGAGAGAAATACTTCCCGAGCTCACTTTTTCTCCTTCTCCCTAACCATCTTTTACAGCTTACAGACAAATTCCGTTGGAGGCAGCGAGCTGTTATTTCAGCAGACATCCACCCTGTGATGGAGGCTCCGGTTACAGAGAGCTGCTTCTAAATTCACACACACACACACACACACACACACACACACACACACACACACACAGACACACACACTTGCACAGACATTCTTTTTTAGGAAAGAGTAAATACATAGTCGGTAAAATCTCCAGAAATTCTAAAACGATGAGATAACTGGAATTATTTCTTGCCAGCCCGCACTGTTTCTTCTCCACCTCTCTCTCTCTCTCTCTCTCTCTCTCTCTCTCTCTCTCTTTCTCTCTCTCTCTCTATCTCTCTCTCTCTCTCTCTCTCTCTCTCTCTCTCTCTCTCTCTCTCTCTTTCTGGGCCACAAATGCCTCTGTGACATCCAAGTTCCCTGTAAACTGGAGCAGTGGTGTGTCTTTTCAAAAGACTGGCTAAACTAACCATTGGCTGGAGAACCGCATTAAGCCGATTCATGTTTTTCATCTCAACATACCTGCCTTTGAACTGGAGTTTGTGTGATATTCAAGACTTTAAGTGGAGCCTGGCTGTTCTGTGAGATGTTGTGTTGTGTATGTGTGTGTGTATAAGACTCTGTGGTGAATTACAGCTGACCCATGAAGACCCCGGGCCCCGCTGCTCCTACCTTCGGACCACCGTCATCTGGATCACATCGGGCTCAAATGGGGGACAGAGCGGAGCCCCCCCTTCCCCTTCAGTTTGACACAGGGGAAGTGTGTGTGTGTGTGTGTGTGTGTGTGTGTGTCTGTGGGTGTCTGTGTGTCTATGGGCGTCTGTGTGTCTGTGGGCGTCTGTGTGTCTGTGGGTGTCTATGTGTCTGTGGGTGTCTGTGTGTCTGTGGGTGTCTATGTGTCTGTGGGTGTCTGTGTGTCTGTGGGCGTCTGTGTGTCTGTGGGCGTCTGTGTGTCTGTGGGCGTCTGTGTGTCTGTGGGCGTCTGTGTGTCTGTGGGTGTCTGTGTGTCTGTGGGTGTCTGTGAAAAAGAAACATTTCTCTGTTTGTTCACCTCACTTCAATTTAATTGCTGCAAAATGGGATTGTCAAGCAGACTTGACCAACACATATAATAATAATAGATCCATACTTTGGCGTCTGTGTATCGATACAGTATTGCCACGGAAAATATCGCGTTACTTTTTCTCACAAATATAAAGATTTCGGTGCCTGGGCTGCTCACCTGATAGAGCGTGCGCCCATATAGAGGTTTAGTCCTCCATGCAGCAGCCACAGGTTCAACTCCGACCTGCTGCCCCCTTTGCTGCATGTCATTCCCTCTCTCTCCCCTTTCATGTCTTCAGCTGTCCTATAAATAAAGGCCCAAAAAGCCCCCAAAAAACTAAATCTTAAAAAATAAATAAAGATTCCTTTTAGGCGTTTTCACACTGACAGCCTTTAGTTCGGTTGAATCGAACTGGGGTTTGTTTGCCCCGCTGGCGCGGTTTGTTTGGGAAGGTGAAAACGCGGCAATCGAAATCTCGGGTGCACACAAAAAGCGGACCAATCAAGCGTACCGAGACCTGATTAAAGAGGTGGTCTCGGTACGCTTTCAATCCAACTCTGGAGCGGTTCGATTGTGGTGAGAATGTGATCCGTACTCGAACAGCACCAACTATACATACTCCGCAAGTCTGATCTAGTGTCTCCTGTAGTCAGGTGTGTTCAGCAGTCTCAGCTAGTGTCTCCTGTAGTCAGGTGTGTCCACCAGTCTGAGCTGATGTCTCCTGTAGTCAGGTGTGTTCAGCAGTCTCAGCTAGTGTCTCCTGTAGTCAGGTGTGTCCACCAGTCTCAGCTAGTGTCTCCTGTAGTCAGGTGTGTCCACCAGTCTGAGCTGATGTCTCCTGTAGTCAGGTGTGTCCTCCAGTCTGAGCTAGTGTCTCCTGTAGTCAGGTGTGTCCTCCAGTCTCAGCTAGTGTCTCCTGTAGTCAGGTGTGTCCACCAGTCTGAGCTGATGTCTCCTGTAGTCAGGTGTGTCCACCAGTCTGAGCTAGTGTCTCCTGTAGTCAGGTGTGTCCTCCAGTCTGAGCTAGTGTCTCCTGTAGTCAGGTGTGTTCAGCAGTCTGAGCTAGTGTCTCCTGTAGTCAGGTGTGTCCACCAGTCTGAGCTAGTGTCTCCTGTAGTCAGGTGTGTCCACCAGTCTGAGCTGATGTCTCCTGTAGTCAGGTGTGTTCAGCAGTCTGAGCTGATGTCTCCTGTAGTCAGGTGTGTCCACCAGTCTGAGCTGATGTCTCCTGTAGTCAGGTGTGTCCTCCAGTCTGAGCTAGTGTCTCCTGTAGTCAGGTGTGTCCTCCAGTCTGAGCTAGTGTCTCCTGTAGTCAGGTGTGTTCAGCAGTCTGAGCTGATGTCTCCTGTAGTCAGGTGTGTCCTCCAGTCTGAGCTAGTGTCTCCTGTAGTCAGGTGTGTCCACCAGTCTGAGCTGATGTCTCCTGTAGTCAGGTGTGTCCACCAGTCTGAGCTGATGTCTCCTGTAGTCAGGTGTGTCCACCAGTCTGAGCTGATGTCTCCTGTAGTCAGGTGTGTCCAGCAGTCTGAGCTAGTGTCTCCTGTAGTCAGGTGTGTCCACCAGTCTGAGCTGATGTCTCCTGTAGTCAGGTGTGTTCAGCAGTCTGAGCTAGTGTCTCCTGTAGTCAGGTGTGTCCACCAGTCTGAGCTGATGTCTCCTGTAGTCAGGTGTGTCCACCAGTCTGAGCTGATGTCTCCTGTAGTCAGGTGTGTCCACCAGTCTGAGCTAGTGTCTCCTGTAGTCAGGTGTGTCCACCAGTCTGAGCTAGTGTCTCCTGTAGTCAGGTGTGTCCACCAGTCTGAGCTAGTGTCTCCTGTAGTCAGGTGTGTCCACCAGTCTGAGCTAGTGTCTCCTGTAGTCAGGTGTGTCCACCAGTCTGAGCTGATGTCTCCTGTAGTCAGGTGTGTCCACCAGTCTGAGCTGATGTCTCCTGTAGTCAGGTGTGTCCACCAGTCTGAGCTAGTGTCTCCTGTAGTCAGGTGTGTCCACCAGTCTGCGATGCAGCAGAGCAGCAAACTGCAGCAGCTCGCAGTGTTTCCATAATTATAATTATAGCCTGTTTTGTGTATGGAACCATCCATGTTATTTTTGGGCAATTTGGTTGAAAGAAACCCGGATTTTATATACAGAGCTTTGAAAACGGGTCAAATTTGACCCGAGGGCCACACAAGGGTTAATGAACGTCCGTTACATTCAAGCCGTTGTTAAATGAGTTGCTACAAAGCTAATTAAGACTATCAGCTCCACACAACTCTCTCTGGATTTCTCAGTATGGCTATGTTCAGAAGATTGTGGCGTCCGGCGACTTGCCCGCGCAGAAACTCGAGTGAAGATAACGACCTCTTCTAAAGAGTCCATCATGTTTTTTTAATCCTCCGTGTCCTCCTTGGCTACTAGCAACTGCGCGATCACAGAAGGCTTGTATCATGTGGACGCGCTGACAGTGTTGTTGTCATTACTTAGAATTCCTCATGGGGGCGACAGAAACTACGCACTATAGCTTTAAAATTGAGGATTAACTGTGCATATTTCTCAAGAAAAAAAAAGAGACGCTTTTACACACTGATGTTAATAATCTCGCCCGCGGCACTGACAGCCAAATATGTCTCAATTTTGATCGTAATCACGATTTTGGCTCCCAACGGCTAAAAACGGTTATTGTGCACGTTACGTTTTGCAAGTCAACTTCATTTTGTCTCGTGTTCTGGATGAGGCGCGCACTGCTGCCTTTCTATTCTTTATTTTAAGGGGAAATTCAAAACGTTTGACAGGGAAAAGTATGAAGGGAAATGTCACAGCTCAAAGTGTTTTCACTGTCGTTGTTTCGCTGATTTTTAACTTCAATAAATGCAACATCTTTCAAAAGTTAACGAGTAATAGTGTTAAATAATAATTTCAATATTGACCCAAACAATTGTGATTATGTTTGTTTTTCTCCATAATCGAGCGGCCCTGCATATTGTAATTCTTTCACCCTTGTGTTGTCTTCTTTCTACGCTCTTTTAGATTTTTATGTCATTTTTTGACACGTTTGTCAATTTTTGTGTTCTTTCACCATTTGTTTTTGTTTTTTTAAATGCTATAAAATTGAATAAAACACCCAAATTCAATGAAAGTAGTGAAATGACCATTTATTATTTCTTTTGACAATTTGGTTGAACCCACATTTCTGACGTAGAAACTTTTTGAAAATGGGTCGAATTTGAACCTTCGACAAAAACCCGGAAATGTGGTTAAAACTCAATCAGAAATGCGTAGTTTTAACCCAAATACAACAAATATAATATATATATATATATATATATATATATATATATATATATATATATATATATATATATATATATTTAACCTTTATTTAAGGTTAAACTGGTTCACTGAGATACAGCCTCTCTTTTGCAGGAACGCTCTAATCATGAATGTGTAACTGTGTGAATGGAAGAAAACTACAGTCTGATCTGCTGCCACTGAGCAGCTCCACTGGAGCTGCTGGAGGTTAAGGGCCTTGCTCAAGGGCACCTCAGTGGTGGTAATGAGGGAGGGACAAGCACTGCTCTTTCGCTTTCCCCACCCAGATTTTATCCTGTTGGCCTGGGGATTGAACCAACAACCTCCCGGTCACAAGCTCGCTTCTCTAACCTTTAGGCCACCACTGCCCTATACTTCAATCAGATAGTAAACCGTACGAAATCATTGCACCTTCTCAACCATTTGTCCAAATATAAGCTTCAGAGCTTACATTGCACCAAAGAACACCAACTCCTCCAACCTGATGAGATGCTGCCCCCTGCTGTAACTCTGCACACATCAACATCTGCACATGGTGATCTAATCGTATCACATATACAAACATGAATAAGGCAGTGGTGTAGTCCAATGTATATTGTATTGTATATATAAGGTATATTGTACTATATAAATATATGGACCAGAATGGACATATCATTGTGGGGGGTCTGGGTGTCCTCCCCCAGGGAAATTTTGAGCGTCAAAGACTTTCATTCAGATACACTTTAATGCACCAATTTACGGTGGAAATCCCTTTATTTAGCCTATGTGAAGGAAAACACAGATGGCAATTCAAAATATATTAAACATATAATGGAAAGCATGTTGTTCCATATTTTTAAGTGGGTATATGGAAATCCTGGAGCTTTCTTAGTGGGTATACTGTGTATCACGTAGACTACCCCACTGGAATTAGGGTACATCCAATGTCCCTTATCTGATAGCTCCTCAACTTCTCGGTCCTCGGAACCGATAATTGTTGTTGTTGTCGAGGAGTGAGCATCAAGAAGAGATCACCGATGACCGAGGAGGAGCGAGGAGCAAGCATCAAGGAGGGATCATCGTGGAGCTAAAGGCGAGGATACAGAGAGCAGCCGTCCCGGAAGCCGTGCAGCTGAAGGAGTTGCTAACTCCGCCCAAACAGCTGACATATTCATGTGACGCTTCAGAGGAACGGACGTCTCATCCCTCTAAAACACATTTGCCCGTTGCCTCTCTCCTCCCGTGACTTCCTTGTGTCTCTCCCGTGCCTCCTCAGTGGGAGGGACTAAGACGCGAGGAAGGGAGGCAAGTGGAGGACTCAAGGAGGCAATTCAATCGACATGAGATGCAGCTTAAGTCTTAACCCTCGTGTTGTCTTCACGTCGACCATGAACCTGTTGTCCTTCCAGGTCGCACTTGAAAATGAACTTTTTTTTGGCGCTTTTCCCTACGTTTTTGGCACATTTTTGGATTGCTTTTGAAAATGGTTTTGTCCCTTTTTTCAACGCTTTTCTTGGTCATAAAACACCCAAAATTTAAATGAAAGTAATCATTCATTTTACTTCTTAAGAATGTTGTATGGCAGGGCTATTCAATTAGTTTGGAATGGGGGCCGGTTGATTCAAATGATCCAAAAGGATGGGTCGGAAAATGTGTTTGTTACTAACCCACGGTAAAGATCAGCTGTAACGCAGCAGATGGGTGCGGAGAAGTTCATTCCTGGTGTCAACAACCAAATTACGTTATATTGCAAGAACAGGACCACAGGCGCGGAGAAGAGGGTTGCTGAAGCGAGCGAAGGAGAACGTGCGAAGCATGGCGGTTTTTGATGCCGAGGGACTTTGCGTGGAGACGCAAGAGATAGAGGACAGCACTCTGCGTCGGCCACCACGGTCACTACCTTTTACTCAAGGGGCCGCTAAATGTCAGCTCGTGGGCCGGACCTGTTGTCATAAAGTCATAATACAGTATGTCGAAAACAATCATACAACAGTCATAGTATAGTATGTCGAAAAAAGTCAAAGTCATAGTATAGTATGTCGAAAAAAGTCATAAAAAATCATAGTGTAGCATGTCGAAAAAAGACGAAAAGTCATAGTATAGTATGTCGAAAAAAGTCATAAAAAAGTCATAGTACAGTATGTGGAAAAGTCATAATATAGTATGTCGAAAAAAGTCAAAGTCATAGTATAGAATGTCGAAAAGATCATAAAAAAGTCATAGTATAGCGTGTCGAAAAAAGTAAAAAAAAAAGTCATAGTATGTCAAAAAATATCATAGTTTAGTATATCATAGCATTATACGACTTCCTCTGGACAATTGACTCCAAATATATCACTAACTCTTGATGGGAATCATACTCCCAACCGCACATTCCCCAACCCGTCAGTCATCTAACTGAGCTATAGTACAACATACACGTACAGAGTAAAAAGACATATTTCTGTAGGTCTAAAGCAGATATTACAAAGTCATTGTATACTGTAGTATGTCGAGAAATCTCATAAAAAAGTCATAGTATAGTATGTCGAAAAAAGTCATACTATCGCATGTCGAAAAATTCATAAAAAAGTCATAGTATTGTATGTTGAAAGAAGATTACAGCATTGTACGACTTCCTCTGGACAATTGACTTCAAATACATCGTTAGGTCTTGATGGGAATCACACTCCCAACCTCATGTTCCCCAACCCCTCATCTAGTAACTAAGCTATAATATAATATACACATACAGAGTAAAAAGTCATATTTCAGTCTAAAGAAGACATTATAATTTCATAGAGTAGTATCTCGAAAAATCTCATAAAAAGTCATAGGATAGCATGTCAAAAAAGTTATAAAAAAGTCATACTATAGTATGTCAAACAAGTTATAAAAAAGTCATAATATAGCATGTCAAAAAAGTTATAAAAAAGTCACAATATAGTATGTCAAACAAGTTATAAAAAAGTCATACTATAGTATGTCAAACAAGTTATAAAAAAGTCATACTATAGTATGTCGAAAAAATCATAGAAAGTCATACTATAGCATGTCGAAGAAATCATAAAAAAGTCATAGTACAGTATGTCAAAAAGTCAAAGAAGTCATAGTATACTATGTTGAAAAAAGTTATAAAAAAGTCATACTATAGTATGTCGAAAAAGTCATAGAAAGTCATAGTATAGTATGTCGAAAAAGTCATAGAAAGTCATACTATAGCATGTCGAAGAAAGTCAAAAACGTCATAGTATAATTTGTCAAAAAAGTCATAGTATACTATGTCGAAAAAAGTAATAAAAAAATCATAGTATATCGAAAAAGTTATAAAAAAGTCATACTATAGTATGTCGAAAAATCTCACAAAAAAGTCATAATATAGTATGTCGAAAAAAGTCAAAGTCATAATATAGTATGTCAAACAAGTTATAAAAAAGTCATAGTATTGTATGTTGAAAGAAGATTACAGCATTGTACGACTTCCTCTGGACAATTGACTTCAAATACATCGTTAGGTCTTGATGGGAATCACACTCCCAACCTCATGTTCCCCAACCCCTCATCTAGTAACTGAGCTATAATATAATATACACATACAGAGTAAAAAGTCATATTTCAGTCTAAAGAAGACATTATAATTTCATAGAGTAGTATCTCGAAAAATCTCATAAAAAGTCATAGGATAGCATGTCAAAAAAGTTATAAAAAAGTCATAATATAGTATGTCAAACAAGTTATAAAAAAGTCATACTATAGTATGTCAAACAAGTTATAAAAAAGTCATACTATAGTATGTCGAAAAAATCATAGAAAGTCATACTATAGCATGTCGAAGAAATCATAAAAAAGTCATAGTACAGTATGTCAAAAAGTCAAAGAAGTCATAGTATACTATGTCGAAAAAAGTTATAAAAAAGTCATACTATAGTATGTCGAAAAAGTCATAGAAAGTCATAGTACAGTATGTCGAAAAAAGTAATAAAAAAATCATAGTATATCGAAAAAAGTTATAAAAAATTCATACTATAGTATGTCGAAAAATCTCACAAAAAAGTCATAGTACAGTATGTTGAAAAAAGTCAACAGTCATAGTATAGTATGTCTGATATCATACTCTGAGCTACAGTACACCACAGACATACAGCGTAAAAAGTCATATTTCAGTATGTGTAAAGAAGACACAACTCCCCAACCAGTCAGCTAACAACTGTAGTATAACTATAACTAAAGTACAGTACAGTTTATAAAATGAAAAGTCATAGTATAGTATGTTAAGGTCCATCTCTGTAGGCATTTTTTGTCTTTTACTTGTCATTGTAATGTTCTTTTAACGTTCTATTTTTAGTGTACTTTTCATCCTTGTAAAGCACTTTGAACTGCTTCATGTCTCAATGGAGCTATAGAGATTAAAAAAAACACAAACAAAAATCTCTTATTGATGAATTGAGTAGATTGTGTGGATTCTTAAATACATTTTTCAACTACAGTAGATCAGCAGGACTGTGTTGAGCGTGTTACGACGTGGATCACGCTTCAGTGTGATGACAGCGGTCAAGACAGTGAAGATAGTCGGATGATGGCACTCCTGGAGTTGGCGTAGAAATGAAATACCTTGTAACAAGAAAACATGTTCCTGGGCACCACTCTGCTGTTCCTTCTGTTGTTTGAATGCTTGTCTGAAAGACATCTTAGATATTGGACTCTGTAGGTTGCAATTTGTCATTTAAATAAATGAGAAAAGTGACAACACAATAAAAAATGTCTTTTATTTATATGTCTATTACAAAAGTTTGTCGCAAAGACAAGTGATAAATTAGCAGTAATGCACAAAAATAGTTAGTCGTGTACATGGAGTTTATTTTTCTTTACATGCATTATTATTTCACACAGTCTTTTGTTTTAGAGGAATGAAAGAGGCTGAAACTGCTCTAACGAATATAATCTGCATCAATGTTAAACTATTGTATGAGAACACACACACACACACACACACACACACACACACACACACACACTTGCTCTCTCT
>CM042314.1:2386774-2449274 GCA_023566125.1 Zingel zingel | reverse complement strand
GCTGTTTAAGTGTAATTCCTAATGTTAACTATCATGTTAGTGATCAGTAATTAGCCTGTGCCTATGTTATCTCCTTACATATACCTCCGCTCTCCGTCTCTGCTAGATTGGGAATGATTGAGATTTCTCTTGGCACAGCTACCAGAAGACTTCCAACTTTCAGACAGGTTGCTCACGTCACATCTACGTCTTCAAGCTCAGTTGGAGGCTGCTCAGTAACGCTCAGCCATCACCGGAAAAGAGCTTCTAATATCCTTCACTGGTCTCCGTCCAGAGACACGGGACCTGCTGGTCCAGTCTTATATACGGTCTATGAGTACAACCCCTAAATCCCGTGGATGTATGAAGAGAAGTGGACACAGCGTTCGGCGGGAAGCCCCGTTCATTCCAACGAGAGTTGCTCAAAAGCGCACAAAGCAGTCATGGAGCTCGGATCTTCCGCGCTGACTGGCCCATGACGTAACAATGGACACGCGCACCAGCAACAATTTGTTTGTTTTGTCGTAGCAACCGGTAGAAAGATGCTAGTTCATGAGCTTCTCTCTCGTGTCTCTTACACGCGTGGCGAACTCATGAACTCGGAAAAAAAACTCACTAACGTTTAACACTGTGTTTTCGTTGTTCCTGATCGTTGACATGCTTATCTAAATAAACGATGGATGTATTTAGACAACCAAGGAGATGTAATCATTATGTCGTGCTACTACTAGCTAGCTAGCTACTAGCTAGCTACTAGCGAGCGCTAGCTCCTAAGGTTAGCCTGCAGCTTCATCTCTCATCCACGTTACAGGCTTTACAGCATACATCCCTCGGGTGTATCATGAAATAATACCATGGACGTCTTAATAGAACACATGGTAAATTACAACCATTAGCTATATCCATTATTACAGCTACAGGACCTCGGGAGAACAGTCACGTGAGCATGCGCAGTGCAGGGCGACATGGGCAGTCCCGCGGGTCTGCTCGCGTCCATTATGCGCGTTCATCATGCCTAGTTTAATAACTCTGGATTCGGCTACTAGTAAAAGTTAAAAATGTTAAAAATGTTAAAAATGTGATGTTTTAAACAAGGACCCTTTAATTGTTCTGGCTGGTAAGTTGATGTGCCGTGCAAAGTCTATGAGAAGTCCTTCTGGGCCATGGGGGGCAGTACCACCGTTATCCCCTAAGCCCATGGTGGCTTTTAGACTTGGCGCTCTTCCTGGGGGCTTGCTAAATCCCAGCAGGCGTGTCTGTGCAGCGTAGGGCTGGGGATCGTTCAAACATTTTCAATACCGCTGCCGATACAAATACCGTGACTTTGATACCGTTTACTAAACGATACTTTTTTCAATACCATTTTTATAAAATCCCTTTTAACAAAAAGAAATTACAACATTACAGCCCAAATCTTTTTATTTATTTTTCAGCTCCTCTACACGACACCGTCTCTGTGTGACGTAGAGTTCTTCCTGCATGTCTCTACGACGTGTAACGTTAGACAGCCAATCACAGACGTTGTCAGATCTTGGTAAAAGCATGCTGTGTGCTGATTGGCCCACTGACCGACGAGATTTACTCCTTAAGTATTGACATTGGGTAATACACGCCAGGTCTATTTTTGATGGAACTGCAGGGCGTTCAACAGGCCGGGAAGGGAATGGAAGAGCTTGGGCTCAATCGGGCAGGCAAAACGCTCCGCTACTGCAATCTCCCTGCGTGGTACGACGCATCCGGACAACGGAACAAAACCGGGTTAGAGTGCCAAATTTGTCGCGTAGTAGGAGGTAGTTTGGGGCGATGGGTGGGTTAAACAACCAAGGCACTTTCACCCAGGAGATTTTTTACCCAAACCATCATCTTTTTCTGAACTTGACTAACCCTAACCCTTCTTTTCCTAAAGAAAAAGGTGCCTAAACCCGACCAAACTGCGAGGTTGCACAACGTTAAAGCGGTGTTAAAAACCATGACTGGTCTCTGGTTTAGAGGGTTCGGGTTAGGTAGGGGCACTAATTTTTTAAACGCTCCTCTGGGTCGCGTTTGAAGGTAGGAACAAAACGGCAGATATCGCCAAATGGTTTTGGAGGACTTGTTGAATTCCAACACCTTGAACACATTTCCATTGGCCTCTTTTATAAGACATTTTTTTTTTGTCCTGGTCTAACAACGAATCAGCAAAGCTGATTATGCTAAATCTGATTTGGTCTTGGGATCCACTTTCAGGTGGGTATTATCTCCCCTCTCAACCATAATCCCGGAGAAGGATAGCAGCATATAAAATATGGCAGCGATTTAACACTCAACTAATCTCCCATGTTCTATCTGCTCCCTGTTTATCTGCACTCTCAGCCAGCACAGAGGCTTAACACACATTCACAGGAGGAGGGGGCGGGGGGGGGGGGGGGCACACATCCTGTGCATGGGCAACAGGCACAAGAGTCCGTAAAAATTGCCTCTGCAGTTTATATTCATCTAGACCGATATAACGAGTCACAGTGCAGAGTGTAAAGTGAATATGAGGGGAGTAAAAAGTCCCAGCGGTGTAAATCTACTGACAGATCCTGTACCAGTGTGTGAGGCGACACAGCAGGGCGCGATGGAGTCGTGATGGCGCTCCGGAGGTCCAGCCGGCGCGTGCCCCCCCCGCCCCCCCCGTCTGCTTCCTCATCAGTGGAGCTGGAGAGGAACACACAACACAAAGCAGCAGGAAAAAAAAGTGGGACGCAATCCAACCGTCCCTCCCAAGGTCCCCCGGGGATAACTGCTTCTTGCTTCTTGCTTCTGCTGCTTTATTTTAAGACACATTTCTAACAATGATATACAGCCACTGCTAACAGATATCAGACATCTAACTCGGTGGCTCCCAAAGTCCTTGAAGGGGTTCCAGGGGGTCCACACCAAAAGGGGCATTATTTATTCTAACTGTAAATCCATCCATAAGTAACACAATGTTAACTGTGTTGTAGCGCTGCAATTAACGATTACTTTCATTAACCCTTGTGTTGTCTTCCCTTCAACCTTGAAAAAAACAAACATTTTTTACGCCTTTTTTTCACAATTTGCTTTTGATTTTCCAACGTTTTACATTTTTAAATGTTTCTTCTACACATTTTCAGCGCTTATTTCTACAACCCATATTTTCTGATATAAAATAAAAATTTAAAACGGGTCAATGTGACCCGAGGTCAACACAAGGGTTAAGCTGGCGGCTTATAGTCTCGATTAATCGTTAAGTCTATACAATTTTCCTGAAAGTGTCTATCCCAGTTCCTCAAAGTCCAGGCTGATGTCTCTTTAGATGTCTTGTTTTGTCAGTCCAAAACCCAAAGATATGCCGTTTAATATGATATCAAACATAAAACAGCAGGAAATGTCCATATGTGCCATGTTTGCATGAAAAATGACTTAACGATTAATCGATTGTCTAAATAGTCGGTTGTTTGTTTTTCTATTGATCGACTAATCGATTTGTTGACTTATCGTTACAGCTCTATTCTGTTGGTCATGTGCTTCATACATTTTTCTGTAATAATACATTTCAAAGCACAAATTCTATCACATGGGGGACACCGGGGGACGAAATCCTATCAAATGGGGGGAGGGGCTAGTTGGGTCGGTTTACGTTAACTAACTGACTCAGTAAAGCTATTCAATTCTCCATTTGATATTGTGTGCTGTTAACAACTATGCTCCATTATTTGAATAAAGATAATAAACAGCCTGCACACATGACCTGTCCTGCTGCTGCTTCCCGTCTGGATCCTCCCAGCGTCCCGACCGGCGACATGTCCGCAGCGCCAGAGATAAATCCGGAAACACCGACCCGAGGTTACCTGAAACTATACAAACATACAGAATAAATAGCGTGGAAAACTTTACATCTGATCATAAATATCTATAGTTGATGTTTTCTGAGTTTGAAGTCAGAATTCTGAGAATAACAACAATAATAAAAACTGAAATTACCGTTTAACAATTTCAATAATTGTTGGGGAATTGTAGGCCTTTGTTTTTATAGGACAGCTGAAGCCATGAAAGGGGAGAGAGGGGGGGGATGACATGCAGCCAAGGGCAGCAGGGCGGAGTCAAAACCTGCGGCCTCTGCGTCGAAGATAGAGCTGCAACGATGAATCGATTAGTTGTCAACTATTAAATTAATCGCCAACTATTTTGTTAATCGATTAATCGTTTGAGTAATTTTTTTATTTAAAAAAATAAGATTTCTCTGATTCCAGCTTGTTACATCTGAATATCTTCTAGTCTCTTCTCTCCTCTGGGACAGTAATCTGAATATCTTCTAGTCTCTTCTCTCCTCTGGGACAGTAATCTGAATATCTTCTAGTATCTTCTCTCCTCTGACAGTAATCTGAATATCTTCTAGTATCTTCTCTCCTCTGACAGTAATCTGAATATCTTCTAGTCTCTTCTCTCCTCTGACAGTAATCTGAATATCTTCTAGTCTCTTCTCTCCTCTGGGACAGTAATCTGAATATCTTCTAGTCTCTTCTCTCCTCTGGGACAGTAATCTGAATATCTTCTAGTCTCTTCTCTCCTCTGGGACAGTAATCTGAATATTTTCTAGTCTCTTCTCTCCTCTGGGACAGTAATCTGAATATCTTCTAGTCTCTTCTCTCCTCTGTGACAGTAATCTGAATATTTTCTAGTCTCTTCTCTCCTCTGGGACAGTAATCTGAATATCTTCTAGTATCTTCTCTCCTCTGGGACAGTAATCTGAATATCTTCTAGTCTCTTCTCTCCTCTGGGACAGTAATCTGAATATCTTCTAGTCTCTTCTCTCCTCTGACAGTAATCTGAATATCTTCTAGTCTCTTCTCTCCTCTGGGACAGTAATCTGAATATCTTCTAGTCTCTTCTCTGGGACAGTAATCTGAATATCTTCTAGTCTCTTCTCTGGGACAATAATCTGAATATCTTCTAGTCTCTTCTCTCCTCTGGGACAGTAATCTGAATATCTTCTAGTCTCTTCTCTCCTCTGTGACAGTAATCTGAATATATTCTAGTCTCTTCTCTCCTCTGGGACAGTAATCTGAATATCTTCTAGTCTCTTCTCTCCTCTGACAGTAATCTGAATATCTTCTAGTCTCTTCTCTCGTCTGACAGTAATCTGAATATCTTCTAGTCTCTTCTCTCGTCTGTGACAGTAATCTGAATATCTTCTAGTCTCTTCTCTCCTCTGGGACAGTAATCTGAATATCTTCTAGTCTCTTCTCTCGTCTGTGACAGTAATCTGAATATCTTCTAGTCTCTTCTCTCCTCTGGGACAGTAATCTGAATATCTTCTAGTCTCTTCTCTCCTCTGGGACAGTAATCTGAATATCTTCTAGTATCTTCTCTCCTCTGTGACAGTAATCTGAATATCTTCTAGTCTCTCCTCTGGGACAGTAATCTGAATATCTTCTAGTCTCTTCTCTCCTCTGGGACAGTAATCTGAATATCTTTGAGTTTTGGACAAAACAAGACATTTGAGGACGTCATCTCAGGCTTTTGGGAAACACTGATCCACATTTTTCACGTTTTGACATTTTTATAGATCAAACAACTAATCGATTAATCGAGAAAATAATCGACAGATTAATCGACTGTAAAAATAATCGTTAGTTGCAGCCTTAGTTGAAGAGTAACCCTTGAGATATGGGCGCGCGCTCTACCAGGTGAGCTGCCCGGGCGCCCTAGAATTCTGACTTTAAACTCAGAACTCAAATACATTTTTCACGTGGCCCTAATCGTCTCCCGTCTTTAGTTATTGTTTGAATAATTGTGAAAATAACTTATTCCCCTTACAAAAACATCAAAAGCGCCAAAAAAAAAGAAGAAATCTATTTAACTATAAAATAACCAGCAGAAAAATGGTCAAAAAACTTTTTAAAAAGTCTAATAATAATTCCCCTTTGGCTGGGGATTCCCTGAAACCTCTTCAAGGACCCTGGGGGGGTCCCCAGACCCTACTTTGGGAACCACTGCTTTTTTCCCCTAAAAAAATCTGTGATTTTTTTTATAAAAAACTCGATTTATGATTCGATTTTCCCCCCCTTCCATTTAAAACAAAATAACTGCGAACTGTAAATATATTTTAAAAATATATATTTATTGTATTTAATTAAAGTGCATCAACATAAACAAAGAGAGGCCGCAGGGAGCGTGCTACGGAAACCCTGAAGGAAGATTTGGCGAATTCAAAATGTATGTACGCTATACTGAAGAGGGGTTGTTTGATATTTCTATTGTCCAAGCAGTGCAGGAAATAGCTGCAGCTCAGGTACTAGCTTAGTTTCCATCCACTTAACACTTACAGACACTTCACGGAAACCCTTTGGTTGAAGCATTTTCGGATTTGAACTGTTGTGTAATTGCATTGGCCCGTCCCTTGACCCAGATAAGCCATGGACCTCCAGTTCCAACCGAGAAGTGTATCGCCATTGCGCTCTACAAACCGGCTACATGCGCAGAGTACAGAGTGGTAGGTGAAATGTTTGGGGTCAGCAAGACCACCGCGTGTGCAATGCCATACAAACGAGGAAGATGCGAACCTGGAGTAGATAAGGCGCATGAGATCTTGCTGCGTAACTCCAGAGTGCACCTTGTGCCACAGGTGTATGGCCAAACCGCCCTCACTCCGAACTCGTAAAATACGGATGTTTGGGCAGTGTCTGTCAGCGTCAGATACGATGTAAAAAACGCCCTTCGGCGTGTTTGTAGAATGCACCAGGGCGTTTGAAGATGACGTAGCACTAAGAGCGACTACGGTAGCGAGTAGTATGAAAGTCCGAAAATCCGCATAGGGAGGTTGGTTGGGGGGTGGATGGGTCAAACAACACAGGACGTTCTCCCAGGAGACCGGGGATCGCGTCCCGCGTGTCACGTTTCCTAAACCCAGCCATCCTGTTCTTCTTTTCCTTAACCAAACTGTCCCATTCTTCTTTTCCTTAACCCAACCGTCCCGTTCTTCTTTTCCTAAACCCAACCGTCCCGTTCTTCTTTTCCTAAACCCAAATGTCCCGTTCTTCTTTATCTAAACCCAAATGTCCCGTTCTTCTTTACCTAAACCCAACCGTACCATTCTTCTTTTCTTGAACCCAACTGTCCCGTTCTTCTTTACCTTAACCCAACTGTCCCGTTATTCTTTTCCTAAACCCAACTGTCCCGTTCTTCTTTACCTAAACCCAACTGTCCCGTTCTTCTTTACCTTAACCCAACTGTCCCGTTCTTCTTTTCCTAAACCCAACTGTCCCGTTCTTCTTTACCTTAACCCAACTGTCCCGTTCTTCTTTACCTTAACCCAACTGTCCCGTTCTTCTTTACCTAAACCCAACTGTCCCGTTCTTCTTTACCTAAACCCAACTGTCCCGTTCTTCTTTTCCTTAACCCAACCGTCCCGTTCTTCTTTTCCTAAACCCAACCTTCCCGTTCTTCTTTTCCTAAACCCAACCGTCCCGTTCTTCTTTTCCTAAACCCAAATGTCCCGTTCTTCTTTATCTAAACCCAAATGTCCCGTTCTTCTTTACCTAAACCCAACCGTACCATTCTTCTTTTCTTGAACCCAACTGTCCCGTTCTTCTTTACCTTAACCCAACTGTCCCGTTATTCTTTTCCTAAACCCAACTGTCCCGTTCTTCTTTACCTAAATCCAACTGTCCCGTTCTTCTTTACCTTAACCCAACTGTCCCGTTCTTCTTTTCCTAAACCCAACTGTCCCGTTCTTCTTTACCTTAACCCAACTGTCCCGTTCTTCTTTACCTTAACCCAACTGTCCCGTTCTTCTTTACCTAAACCCAACTGTCCCGTTCTTCTTTACCTTAACCCAACTGTCCCGTTCTTCTTTACCTTAACCCAACTGTCCCGTTCTTCTTTACCTTAACCCAACTGTCCCGTTCTTCTTTTCCTAAACCCAACTGTCCGTTCTTCTTTACCTTAACCCAACTGTCCCGTTCTTCTTTTCCTAAACCCAACTGTCCCGTTCTTCTTTTCCTAAACCCAACTGTCCCGTTCTTCTTTTCCTAAACCCAACTGTCCCGTTCTTCTTTACCTAAACCCAACTGTCCCGTTCTTCTTTACCTAAACCCAACTGTCCCATTCTTCTTTTACTAAACCCAACTGTCCCGTTCTTGTCCCGCGTGTCATGGAAACGTAAGCCCACCCACGACCTTTTCCTTAACCTAACTGCGTCAAAAGTGACGCCATTAGTCCCGACCAAGCACGTTTAGATAAAGTGCATTTAGATCTGACGCTAAAGGAGACTTTTAGCGTCAATAACAACGCCAAAGGCGCCTGACCAAGCATCCGTATTTTACACGACGGGAGTGAGAATGTGTTGCTATGGCACCTTAGACGGGACTCACGTCCGGATTAGATCCCCTGCTGAAGGCTGCAGTGATTTTGTCAATAGAAAGGGCTGGCTATCAACCGTATTACTACAGGCTGTAGTAGACGGTTGTTGCATTTTAAGGCACATTTGCGCCAGCACTCCCAGTAGTGTGCATTGGGCGCGCGGTCTTCACCACTTCTGACCTGTACAGGTGCATCCATTTAACCATAAAATGACCTAAAACTTTATCGCAATTCATTATTTATTCGGCAAATAACGTTTCCATCAGCGTTTATCGCATAAGCCGTATATCGATCGAGAGAAAATCCGATGAGACCGAACGTATAAACTTTGAGTCGATATTCATGAAATTCAATCGAATTTTACCGTTTCCATAAGCCATTTTTCATTCGATATCACTTAATTCACATAAAAACGTGTGGATGAAATTGGAAACATAGCTAGTGTCTACCATACTGTAGTAGGGCTGCAACTAACGATTATTTTCATTGTTGATTAATCTGTCAATTATTTTCTCCATAGTTGTGTGGTCTCTAAAATGTCAGAAAATGGTGAAAATGTCAACCAGTGTTTCCCAAAAAGCCCAAGATGACTTCCTCAAATGTCTCGTTTTGTCCACAACTCAAAGATATTCAGATTACTGTCAGAGGAGAGAAGAGACTAGAAGATATTCAGATTACTGTCAGAGGAGAGAAGAGACTAGAAGATATTCAGATTACTGTCCCAGAGGAGAGAAGAGACTAGAAGATATTCAGATTACTGTTCCAGAGGAGAGAAGAGACTAGAAGATATTCAGATTACTGTCCCAGAGGAGAGAAGACACTAGAAGATATTCAGATTACTGTCAGAGGAGAGAAGATACTAGAAGATATTCAGATTACTGTCCCAGAGGAGAGAAGAGACTAGAAGATATTCAGATTACTGTCCCAGAGGAGAGAAGATACTAGAAGATATTCAGATTACTGTCAGAGGAGAGAAGAGACTAGAAGATATTCAGATTACTGTCCCAGAGGAGAGAAGACACTAGAAGATATTCAGATTACTGTCCCAGAGGAGAGAAGATACTAGAAGATATTCAGATTACTGTCCCAGAGGAGAGAAGAGACTAGAAGATATTCAGATTACTGCCAGAGGAGAGAAGATACTAGAAGATATTCAGATTACTGTCAGAGGAGAGAAGAGACTAGAAGATATTCAGATTACTGTCCCAGAGGAGAGAAGAGACTAGAAGATATTCAGATTACTGTCCCAGAGGAGAGAAGAGACTAGAAGATATTCAGATTACTGTCAGAGGAGAGAAGAGACTAGAAGATATTCAGATTACTGTCAGAGGAGAGAAGAGACTAGAAGATATTCAGATTACTGTCAGAGGAGAGAAGAGACTAGAAGATATTCAGATTACTGTCCCAGAGGAGAGAAGAGACTAGAAGATATTCAGATTACTGTCAGAGGAGAGAAGAGACTAGAAGATATTCACATTTAACACGCTGGAATCAGAGAATTTTCTGAGAAAAAAAAAAAAAACAGATTAATCGATTATTAAACTAGTTGCCGATTCATTTAATAGTTGACAACTAATCAATTAATATTTGCAGCTCTACACTGTAGCACTGCATGCAGCAACATATTGTCCGTGATTAAATAAATCTTCAATCTAATCTAGTCTAACAGAACCATATTTTCTATAAATAAGCATATTTTTAATATCCGTTAACGCTGCAGGGCTGTCAGGTTGAGGAAAGACAGACTACAGTATAGGCCCTCCTCTGCAGGGCAGTACATGACTCCATGTGTATCTAATCTAACAACAGATTAATACGATTTAAGTTTGATAAGCTAAATAATAGCGTTGGTTGTAAAAACCAAAAAACATAATCTTTTTCTTCCTACCAGATATTTCCAGGTTCCACATGCACCTGCCGAGCATCAAACGGTGCGAAAGGATCACTTCTTCTTCCTCTTTTTCCTTCTTTTACCTTCCTCCATTCTCGGGACAAGCTGCCGAGGCTGTAAACAGGTTCCACGCCGTGTGTGAGCAGTGATTACCCCGCAGTAAAAGTGCAGGTCGTCGCCCCCCTGGACGTGCACGCTCCGCGACGGAGCGTCGTCTACATGGCTGCCGAGCTGAGACAAGCAGATGTGGGAGTGCCGACAACAGCTGCGCACTGACGGGAGACCGGTGCAGGGAGAACAGGCTCAAGTGGAGCCGAAAGCTGCGCAGGACAAAGACAAAATGAAGTAGGTATTAAAAGAGAACAGAGGCGCCTTTGACTAAGCTGGAGCAGCACACAGCTGAATGAATCAGCGGGCTCGGTCTCCAGCTGCCGCTACAGGTTTTACGGTCCTTTGTATGCGCGCCCTTCATCCTCCATCTGTGTTTCCTGGGCAACCGAGGACGGCCTGCAGGCACCAGCAGCTACACAGCAGCCAGCTCATAGCAAAGGGCTGTCAGCTATTCTGCTTCCAGATGACTTAAAGCTTAAAGGGACAAGAAAGAATATCAGTATCACGTTATTACGTGAACAGTTTTAGACCTTTTTCACGTTATAACAAGTTATTTTTTAACGTTATCACAACACACAAACTTAACAAGTTATAACCAGAAAATGTTCTCGTTATTAGGCTACAATAATAACAATGTAGCCTACTATTTATCAGTATCACCATGTAATGTGAAATGTTTCACGTTATAACAATACATTTTGTCATTATTGCGTGGAACTTTACGTCTTTAAATTGTAAAGTAGGCTGATATATAATACGAAGATCTTTTTGGTTTTAGTTTTTCATTATAATAAGTACAAAAAAACTAAAATAAACTGTCTAGGATGTCTACCTTTGAAACATCCATCCAGAAGGAGGCGACAGCGTGTGCGTTCACACCACACCAGGGTGGCAAAGGAATGTCCCGCCCCAGTCTGCCTGTGATTGGTGTACCCCGGTATTCTTACACTAACCCTAACCAATCACACTCCTCATGCCTGAACCTAACCAATCCAACCAACGAAGGCAACGAGTATTAGCCAATCAGAGGCGGAGTAGGGCGGGACATTCCATCCATCCAAGGAAACGAAAATTGACTTCCTGCGTTGTTTTCATTAGCTTGTCCCGCGGAGGTTTAACTGTGGTACTCTTAACATTTCGGTAAGACATCTTTGTTGCAGCGGTACATTTCTCCTCGTGTATGCATCAGTCGGGTCTCGCAGGTCTGTCAGGCCTGTGCCGAGTCACCGACCATCTTTATCTCAGTAATGGCAGAGCGGCTAATGATGCCTCCCAGGTGGCTCGGTGCAAGATAGCGTGCATCGTAAACGTGACCGAGACCAAGAGCCGCCGCCGCCCTCTTCATCCCGGGGTAGAGTACATCCACATCCCGCTGGCTGACTCCCCGGTGTCTCCCCTCAGCGAGCACTTTGACGAAGTTGCGGATAAAATCCAGCAGACTGCAGACCGCGGTGGCCGCACTTTGGTGCACTGCAACGCGGGAGTGAGCCGCTCCGCCTCGCTGTGCATGGCCTACCTGATGAAGCACCGCGGCGTGGCTCTCCTGGAAGCCCACAGGTGGGTGAGGGCTTCTCGGCCCGTGGTGAGGCCGAACAACGGCTTCTGGAAACAGCTCATCCGGTACGAGATGGAGCTTCGTGGGTGCACCTCTGTCCGAATGGTGTCCTCCTCCATGGGAGAGCTGCCAGACATCTATGAACACGAAAGCAGAAATATGATGCCACTGTGAAGAAGCCACTGCACGGCTGTGTGAAGCTATTTATGGGCATTAATATTCTGTTGTGTGGGTCGCATGTACAGGGATAGAGTGTGTGTGTTTCAGGGGTCAACGTTAAGTTAGGTTTTTTTTTTAACTTGTCCGGTCGGGCAAGTGAAAACAAATTGGACTTGTCCAAAGATCATTTTTACCAGACCCTATACAAATCGTCTTTTTCAAAGATTTAAAAAAAAAACATAGAAAATAACGTTTGAAAAATGTCAAAAGATCCAAAAAAGTATCGTCAAAAACGTCAAAATAGTAAACAAAAACAAACCTGACACATTAAAAGTCAAAAACGTTCAAGGCGTCTTATCGGTCCTTCCAGAAAAACGCGATTATGCAATAGTATAATTCAATGCATTTTTTCAAATTCGCCGCATATATTGCGCAAAATATGCGGGGCTTGCATGATTTCATAATCCCCGCATTTTCGTTGCAAAAAAGTCACACATATATCTCAGCAGAAAGTTGAAAAATGTTGCGTTTACTTCACACAAGAGCAGACGTTTTCCCCTGTTGCCATGGGAACGTTATGAAGTGACGTTATGAAGTGACGTAATTACAGGACGTGAGCGTCATCGAAAAGCTGCAGACCCCGCGATGACGCCACGATGGAACCGCAGTTTTTGCAAGTTACCGCAATTTCATTGCATACAATTGCATAAATATCCCGCATATTCCATCGCATTTATTAAGAAAATGTGCCGCATAATCACGGATTTTTGCCCGAAACGATCACAAAAAAACTTTTTTTTTCTGGAAGGACTGATCTTATGCATCAAAGGTATAAAAAACAAATTAAAAAAAGTTTAACAAAAGGTCAAAAGTGTCAAGCACCATCTCGGTTCTTGATGGCACATTCAAATCATTCAACAAGCATTCTCCGATGTGACTGATGTGATGTCATAACTTCACTTAACCCGTGTGCTGACTTCGGGTCACATCGGCCCATTTTAAATTTTTGTTTTATATCAGAAAATATTAGACGTAGAAATAAGCGCTGAAAATGTGTAGAAGAACGTTGGAAAAAGCAAAAACAAATTGTGAAAAAAGGCGTTTTTTTCAAGGTTGAAACGAAGACAACACGAGGGTTAAGATACCATGATGTGATATGATAATATGTTATATTTACTTGCCCCGGGCCATCGGGAAGCCCTTATTGTTGAACTCTGTGTATAGTCATGTAGAGAAATATAAAGGCGTACATTATTTTATATTTTACGCCGCGTAATGTGCTTACTAAAAAGTAAATATGGGCTCCGCTACATTTTTGAAAAGAAATATTCTTCTCCGTACTCCACTACATTTATCTGACCGCTACTAGTTTAAGATAGTTTGCCTACATTAAAAACACAATACAAAACATATACGCTTATGAAATACAATGCCGATTAGTCGACTAATCTGTCGTTTGGGTCTTAGTTGATTATTTTGTTGTTGTTGATGTTTTTGTTTCATACTGAATTACTTATTTCCAAGTAGGCATGGCGTTTAATTACAGGAGTGCTTGGTTGAAGGTAGATACTAGCTCAACAAACACAAGATAGTTCTGTAAAGTACTTGTAGAGATGATACAAGCTGCGAGTCGGGCAGCAAGACGCTCCGCTCCTGAGGCGCTCCCGGTGTGGTGTGGCGGATGACGCAACAGAACCTGAACGCAGCGGAAAATGGGGGTTAATCGAGTAAGAAATTCTTAAGTCGAGGACAGACCCAATCCTTGTGGCCCCTTTACAAGTTACTAGTTGCGGCCCCTTGTCACATTTCTATAAGTTGTTAGCCAAAAGAGTGATATCCAATAAGACTTCTCAAGATGGTTTCAAAAAGGTAAAGCTATCCAATATGTAACAGGAAGCACAGAGTAGAAACAAAACCCTGTCAGCTTTTTGAAAAGGCCCTCAAAACCTACCTCGTGTTTATTTATCTCGCAATTATTCCTCTTATTGTCTTTATTCAAATGTTTACTGCTCGTTTTTATTTGTATCCTATGTACAGCGTCTTTGACGAGCGCTACATGATTCTGTTTTATTATTATTATTAAAAACAAATTGGAGTTGATTCTTCTTTCCTGCATTAATCATCTCACAGCCTGTTAGATTTATCTTGTGACCCTTTGGAGGGGCCTGAGCCCCAGGTTGGGAACCACTGGAATATATTCACTGAAGTAGATGAACTAGCTCCACCGTAACAGTACATGCTATTTAAGAGTTGTAGCGTATAGTGTTAACCAGGGCTTTAAATGAACTCTTTAAATGTTTGTTTTTTTACATTTGGCACCGATGCAGTGCATGTTCTGAAATAAAAACGAACATTGCCCTGATGTCCACACAGCGTTGTTGAGGTTTTTTTAGTCAGAGAAGCTACGTAAGCAGTCTAATTCTTGTTGTTGTTCCGTTACCTCCAACCCCCCGTTTGGAGTCGCCAGATCCACCCCCCCCTCTGCGCTCCGGGACCTCCCACTTTACAAATTAAGCACTGACTATATGAGATATCAAACAAACTATTTCACACTACTCCATCAGCTTTCTGGTAAGCCTGCCCCTGAAGCTACTGCCACTTCGACCTTTACGTCACACAAACTTCGGGAGAATGAACCAAATGAGGCTGATGCCGAACGCGGTGTCATTCTGGGATGGACGAGTATGAAGCTGGGAGGGAAACATCTCAGAAACTAGACTACACCGCTGTGTACATCTCACTTCCTTCATCCCACAAGGACAATTGGACTCTTTAATAAGCTACGGTAACTGCAACATGGCATCGTGACTTTGGGTAAACATAACGCGCCACGTACCTAAAGCCAAATGGCGTGTTATCTGTACGCATTTTGAGCTATCCACGTGTATGTCTATGCTGTATACAGCGGATCTTTCTTGTTACTTTGCAGATATGATTTGTATGTATGTTGTATGAAAAACAAATGAGGTGGAAGAAGTCTTCAGGAGGCATAGCAGTGTAATTCACGGTAATTGAATTGAGTACCACTAAAATAATTCTGTATGTAAGCTCTCCTCAAATACAAGTATACAGTATTCAGACCATTTCACAGTGTACTGTATATTAAGCTACTTTTGCCATTTTGTCACATTGACGTTTAGTTCGGCTGCATGTTGTTCTGCTGAGTTCTCCAAGTGTAAGTGAGGCAGGGTTTGAACACTTATAACTGCTGTCATTTTATTCTTTAACCCTTGCGTGTTGCCGTCCCGTCAGCCATTACCCTGATGTCGTTCCGGGGGACTAAATTGAAAATGAACTTTTTTTTGGCGCTTTCATTTGATGATTTTGGCACTTTTTTTTTACGTTTTTGTCCCTCTTTTCAATGCTTTTTTTTAAATTCATGGTCAATATACCTCATTTAAATGACACTATACCTCATTTGAGTTTGGGGAAAAAAAGGCAGAAATTATGAATTATTTTGAATAATAGTTTAGATCAGAAGATGCTGAGTAAATCAGACTGGTTTATGTCAAAATACTGTTTTAAAACCATTTAAAAGTTTTCAAATGCTATGAAACTGAATAAAAACACCCAAAATTCAATGAAGGATTATCATTTTACCTGCAAAGCATGGTGCATCCAAGTTATTTTGGGGCAATTTAGTTGTAAGAAACCCATATTTCTGATATTAAAATACTTTGAAAATGGGTCAAATTTGACCCGAAAACAATACAAGGGTTAAAATGAATTGGAATTAACCGGAAACTGTTTTGATAGATACTTTATTGTCCCCATGGGGGAATTTGGCTTAAACCATCATCACACATGGGCACACAACACCAGCCAAATATACAAACGATACACAAATACACACCCTGAGGCATTACTCAGTTTGTGGTTTTGTACTGCAGTACAGCCTCCAACATTTGCTTATCTTAGGCTCCTGTTACAGAAACAAAGAAGTTCTTAATCCGATTCAGTTTGAACCGCTGTATCGTCTGCCTGATAACAGTATCAAACCGTGTATGTCCATGACAAAAGTTATGTGTAATAAAGTGGAATGATAGCAGGAATACATATTGAACATATGAAGAAAAAGGTGTGTAAAAAGTAGGGCTGTCAGCGTTAACACGTTAATCGCGACGCGATTATTTTATAGAAGCATTTCATGATGGGTAAAAGCAAAGAGCTGTCCCAAGACCTTCGCAAGCTTATTGTAGAAAAACATACGGATGGGCATTGGTTACAGACGAATATCTATACTTCTGAAAGTTCCAGTGAGCGCTGTTGGGGCCATTATCCAGAAGAGGAAAGAACATCATTTCACCATTAACCAGCTACGACCAGGTGCTCCTCGCTAGATTTCTGACAGAGTCCATAGAATACTTAGAAGAGTTGTCGAAGAACCAAGGCCCATTCGCGGAGATCTTCAGAAAGATCTGGAAGAAGCAGGTACAGTTGTTTCAAAGAAAACAATTAGTAATGCACTCAACCGCCAAGGCCTCTATGGACGCACACCACTGCTCAAGAAGAGGCATGTGGAAGCTCGCTTAAAGTTTGCTGCACACCATCTGGACGAGCCAATGACATACTGGGAGAATATAACCTGGTCAGATGAGACCAAAATTGAACTCTTTGGCTGTCATAGCATACACCATGTTTGGAGGAGAAATGGCACTGCACATCACCCTAAAAACACCATACCATAACACAATAACAGTGAAGTTTGGAGATGGGACTAGTTTCTTCATACAGGAGGCGTCTTGAAGCTGCCATTACCAACAAAGGCTTTACTGCTAAGTATTAAATACATTTCAGCAAGTGCGTTCAATACTTTTTCCCTGTGTCATTTCACTTTATTACACACAACCTAATTTATGGACTTACTTGTTTTGATATTTTTGTATGTGTGGATTACTTGGGTTGTTACTGACATCTGGTGAAAATGTCATGCCGATAGCCCCATCAGAAATATCTTTACTGAGAAAAATGGAGACGCGTTCAATACTTATTTTCCCCGCTGTAGCGGCTTACACTATCCAAAAAACAACCGTATAAAAAAAAAAATCAACCATTTGTCATTTATCAAACAAATATGCAAAACATTTGCCCAGAATTGTGCCAGACACAAAAGCTAGTGTATAAAAATAGCCAAAAGGCACTTAAACATTCTTATACTGTAATAAAAACGGATGTCCGTCACCTAGAAATGTAAAACCTAAAACCTAGGGCACGTTCAATCTCAAATCGGCGTGCACCTTGTTGCTGCGGTACGTTTCCTCGGAACGGTGTGAAACGTGTGCAACGGGCGTTGAGTTCTGTTTTCTCTGGTTTGATGGGTGCGTCTCTGGTTTATTGGCTGTGTCCCAGGTGATGGCCAATCAGAAGAGAAGGGCCTGTAAACTCGTGGTAATGAAAAGGCAGAGCGCACACAGCACGGTGCAATCAAATACTACTCAAGGTACATGGATGTAACGTCCTTGTTAAACTAAAAGTGATTCTGAGATACTTTGTAAATGAACATTCGGAAAAACAACCATCAAGTTCACATCATTACTTTAACAGCCACTACTGTCAAACTCATATTCTCCCTTGATTTGGGAGATTACAAATGTTTCAAAGAAATACTGTTAATAACAGAAGTAATAGTTATACGAAGAGAAACTTAACATTAAGATATTTACATCTCATCTTCGTTCAAAATGTGTAACATTCAGTCACAGAGATGTCACCACACTTTATAGTTCTGGACTGCCAGGGGACTTCCTTCCTTCCTTCCTTTGACACACTGAGCTGCTCTCTCCTCTCTCTTTCCTTGCTTGTTACTAACCTAGCTCTGGGGAGTTAGTCCTTATGGTTTGTTTTTTTTGCCCAGCATATTTCCTTGGATTAGGATGGCACCAAGATCTTGGTTGCAGCTGTCGTCGTGGTCCTGCTGCACTCCCTGCTACACCCTGCTACGCTCTGCGGTGTCCTGCTACGTCCAGCTACGCTCTGCTGTGCCACGCTACATCCTGTAACGCCCTGCAGTGCCCTGCTATGACATGAACTACTACGACTACCATTTGTAGTCACTGTTCCATTATCTTTATTGTGACTATTATTGCCACTGTTCATTACACCCCCAACCAGCACCGTCAGACACCGCCTACCAAGAGCCTGGATCTGTCCCGTCAGACACCGCCTACCAAGAGCCTGGGTCTGTCCCGTCGGACACCGCCTACCAAGAGCCTGGGTCTGTCCCGTCGGACACCGTCTACCAAGAGCCTGGGTCTGTCCCGTCGGACACCGCCTACCAAGAGCCTGGGTCTGTCCCGTCGGACACCGCCTACCAAGAGCCTGGGTCTGTCCCGTCGGACACCGCCTACTAAGAGCCTGGGTCTGTCCCGTCGGACACCGCCTACCAAGAGCCTGGGTCTGTCCCGTCGGACACCGCCTACCAAGAGCCTGGGTCTGTCCCGTCAGACACCGCCTACCAAGAGCCTGGGTCTGTCCCGTCGGACACCGCCTACCAAGAGCCTGGGTCTGTCCCGTCGGACACCGCCTACCAAGAGCCTGGGTCTGTCCCGTCAGACACCGCCTACCAAGAGCCTGGGTCTGTCCCGTCGGACACCGCCTACCAAGAGCCTGGGTCTGTCCCGTCGGACACCGCCTACCAAGAGCCTGGGTCTGTCCCGTCGGACACCGCCTACCAAGAGCCTGGGTCTGTCCCGTCGGACACCGCCTACCAAGAGCCTGGGTCTGTCCCGTCGGACACCGCCTACCAAGAGCCTGGGTCTGTCCCGTCGGACACCGCCTACCAAGAGCCTGGGTCTGTCCCGTCGGACACCGCCTACCAAGAGCCTGGGTCTGTCCCGTCGGACACCGCCTACCAAGAGCCTGGGTCTGTCCCGTCGGACACCGCCTACCAAGAGCCTGGGTCTGTCCCGTCGGACACCGCCTACCAAGAGCCTGGGTCTGTCCCGTCGGACACCGCCTACCAAGAGCCTGGGTCTGTCCCGTCGGACACCGCCTACCAAGAGCCTGGGTCTGTCCCGTCGGACACCGCCTACCAAGAGCCTGGGTCTGTCCCAGGTTTCTCCCTAAAAGGGAGTTTTCCTCGCCACTGTCACACTAAATGCTTGGTCTTGGGGGAATTACTAAAATTGTTGGGGCTTTGTAAACTATAGAGTGTGGTCTAGACCGACTCTATCTGTAAAGTGTCTCGAGATAACTCCTGTTATGATTTGATACTATGAATAAAATTGAATTGAACCACTGCAAAAGTATTTCATTCAGTTAAACACGTCTCTACAAGAGTTTCAGCTCGATGGTTTCTCCCGTCTATGCTGATCCTCAGGTAACTTATACCACAATTGCTGCAAAAATCTCCTCACTTCTGAGGGTTCTGGTCAGTGTTGACTTTATTGTCAAAAAGAGTGATCGATTTTATCTTCTGTGGGTTCTCATATGCCTTAATAAGTCTGAACCGTCACAGAATCCTTTCCTGCAGGTCTTGCAAACGTACGGCTTCTCACCTGTGTGGGCTCTTCTTATGTGGACCGACAAGTTACTATTTTGCCCAAACTCTTTTCCACACGTTTTGCAAACATACGGCTTCTCACCGGTGTGAGTTCTCATATGCTTTAATAAGTCGGATGCCACACAGAATCTTTTCCTGCAGGTCTTGCAAACGTACGGCTTCTCACTTGTGTGGGCCCTTCTCACGTGAGCCAACAAGTTACTATTATATCCAAACTCTTTTCCACATGTTTTGCAAGAATATAGCTTCTCACCGGTATGAGTTCTCATATGCTTTAATAAGTCTGACGCGTCACAGAATCTTTTCCTGCAGGTCTTGCAAACGTACGGCTTCTCACCTGTGTGGGCTCTTCTCACGTGGACCAACAACTCACTATTTTTTCGGAAATCTTTCCCACACGTTTTACAAGAATAAGGCTTCTCACCTGTGTGGCCTCTCATGTGTCTCTGCAATGCTGATTTATACTTAAAGTCTTTCCCACATGTGTCACATATGGATGACTTTTTACCTGTTTGAGTTTTAGGGTGACTCTCTAATATGTTAGTGTTGTCTACGTTGTTGCTGTGACTTCTGCTCTTGCGTCGTCTCTTCTTTGGTTCTGGCTCTGCATTTCTAGTTGATCCTGAGTCTCCATGCTTGCCTCCTTTCTGATCTTGGCTCTCAGCTTCATGAGAGTTGTGAGAGAGGAGCTGGTGGTCACCGTTTGCTTCTGATACCACAGAGGTTATAACTGGCATGTTGGCTACAGACTCTTTCTCTGCTGCACTTCGAGTGATATCATCAGGATTGAAGTTCAGAGTGTGACCTTCACTGTGGTCACGTTCCTCAGGAGTAGGAGTCAACATAAAGGTCTCAGTCTCCTGCTTCAGGACAAGCTGCTCTCCCTCCTGACTGGTGCACAGTTCCTCCTGTTCTTCTTTAATCTGTGGAGGCTCTGGGTCCTCCTGGTCCAGACTGGAGTTCCTCTCCTGAATACAGAGTTGGTGGTCAGAGAGAACCTCCTCCTCCTTACAGACATGTTGCTGTGGGAGCTCTGGAGGGACAGACAATAAAAGAAATTATTATTGTTATTGGTGAAAAGAACAGAACACTTCTTCTCTTTTTCTTGAGACCATAGACTGTAGAAATGATGAACGGAGTTTCAGGGGGCTAAAATGTGAAGCCAATGCTGAAGCTCATTGAAGCTCCCATATTCTGCTCATTTTCAGGTTCATAATTGTATTTAGAGGTTATATCAGAATAGGTTTACAGGGTTTAATTTTCAAAAAACACCATCTTTTTGTTGTACTGCACATTGCTGCAGCTCCTCTTTTCACCCTGTGTTCAGGTCTCTGTTTTAGCTCCAGAGTGAGACATCTTTTCTTCTGTACTATCTTTGTTTGTACTGGCACATGCGCAGTAGCTCAGATCATAGATCATGTCAGCTAGCTCCATAGACCGTAAAAGAAAGGCCGGGAGGCTTCTTCTAAACGAGGTGCACATGTAAGTAGTTCTTTTGTAGATTATGGTGAACTTGTGTGTGTTGTAGCTGTGCTTTGTCATTGAGAACGAGGTAGCATGCTAGCGCTAGCATGCTAACAGTTGTTTCAGCTAGTGACGTAGAAAGCCGTGCAGATTTTGACCAGCTCACCCGGAGACTGAAGGCAGGACACATTCAGAAACCGGATCTCACTCAGAACAGCACGGATGGGTTTTTTTTCAAAGTTTGTATGTGTGTGGAAGCACCAGAGACACAAAATACCTCCCCAAATCCCAGAAAAAGTGATTTTTTTTTTCATAATATGGGCACTTTAAAGCTGCATTCTATCGAGCTTTCAGCAGGGGGCGACTCCACTGGCTCCAAAAATAAGTCTGATCTATAAGAGTATAAGAGAAAATGACCCTACTTCACACTTAATTTCAACCTTTTCATAATGAGTATGGTCTCAATTGCTAGTTTCAAGTCTTCGTCAATACAGCAGCATGATGTTCATTTAGTAAATGATGGTCCTATTTATTTAGAAAAAGATGATAAAGCAGGGGATGATTTAGGGCCTGGCTACACAGCCACCCGTCAATCAGCGTTTAGACTAGACCGCACAATGCAGCTTCATTTCACAGAGAAGGAAAGAGAAGGACGGGCTGTGCTTCGTTGTGTGGCAAACAGTCAGCTGCCGTACAAACTCCTCGGCAGTTCAGTGCTTGCTCTCCCTCGTGTGATGTTTCCTGTTCTCACACTGCCTCAAAACGGACTGGCAAGTCTGATCTCCGCTTACATGATAGGCCACCGCAGCGTGACGCGGGGCTCGCATTTCTCTAAAAGTTCAGTCGGTCTCAACTTTCCACCAAAGCCCGGCGCGTTTTTTTTCCGTCTTCCCCACTGCAGCCCCCCACAGCCGTCTGACGGCGGGCACAGGAAATTTGAATGCACACTTAGCGATGCTAACCATGGCACTGTGTCAATTAAAATAGACCTGACCTTGTTTTTGGGTGCTGTCCATGTTTTCAACTTAAACGTTGACCCTCTCACTGGGTTTTCACTCCATCAAAGTTAATTGGAACAATTTTCGTCTCCAAAAAAGTACGTCTTGTTCAGAATTCGGTAGCACCTTGCCAACCAAACTAGCTAGTGCTAGCATTAGCTGGTGATGTTAATTCAAGGGAAAGTTTGCAGATTGTATATGTATGTACTTTCGTACATGCCGATGAACAGCAGTTCCCGGAGGTCCGCATTTACCCACAGGTAAAACAAACCAGAGACCTAGGGCATTTAGAAGATTAGATATATTTACAATATGCAGAGGGTTTCTGAGCAATTACCAGAACAGAAGGGTGTAGAGAAGTGTATAGCACAGAATATATCGAAGTAAAAAAGTTCTTGTAAATGTACAGCTTCTCACCTGTTTGAGTTCTCAATTTGGACCAACAAGCCACTATTTTGGCTAAAATCTTTTACACGTTTTGCAAGAATATGGCTTCTCACCTGTGTGGATTCTCAGGTGTTTCTTCAAACCTGAATTATACTTAAAGTCTTTCCCACATTTGTCACATATGGATGACTTTTTACCTGTTTGAGTTTTAGGGTGACTCTCTAATATATTAGTGTTGTCTACGTTGTTGCCGTGACTTCTGCTCCTGCGTCGTCTCTTCTTTGGTTCTGGCTCTGCAGTTCTAGTTGATCCTGAGTCTCCATGCTTGCCTCCTTTCTGATCTTGGCTCTCAGCTTCAGGAGAGTTGTGAGAGAGGAGCTGGTGGTCACCGTTTGCTTCTGATACCACAGAGGTTATAACTGGCATGTAGAGCTGCTGGTCAGAGAGAACCTCCTCCTCCTTACAGACATGTTGCTGTGGGAGCTCTGGAGGGACAGACAACAAAATAAATTATTATTGTTATTGGAGAAAAGAACAGAACACTTCTTCTCTTTTTCCTGAGACCATAGACTGTCAAAAATAATGGACGGAGCTTCCAGGTCTAAAAAGTGAAGCCAATGCTGAAGCTCCTTAAAGCTGCATTCTCTCTAATTTTCAGCAGGCACCAAAAAGAAGTCTGTTTTTATAAAAGTCTATGAGAAAATGAGCCTACTTCTCACTTAATTTATTACTCAGTAAACATTATCATAATGACTTTATGGTCTCGATCGCTAGTTTGGTCCCATTTATTTTATGTAAAATAAAAGCATTAAGCAGGCGATGTTTCAGGACTTGTCAAACAGGACAGAGGCTTTAATTATTGTAAAATCAAAAATTTAAATCTGATGTGTTCAACAGATTTGTCCCACACAGTACAGGAATAAACTGAATAGTCCAGGTGATATGTTCACTTTTTCATAAAAGCATTGATTTGGTACAGTTTGGGGCCCTGAACATTTTCAGAAATGGAGCCATCGCCTTAACCTCCAACCGCTCCAGTGGAGCTGCTCAGTGGCATCAGATCAGACTGTGGTAGTACTGGGCAGCTTCCAGGTATGAATGTGGTCAGATCAGACTGTGGTAGTACTGGGCAGCTTCCAGGTATGAATGTGGTCAGATCAGACTGTGGTAGTACTGGGCAGCTTCCAGGTATGAATGTGGTCAGATCAGACTGTGGTAGTACTGGGCAGCTTCCAGTATGAATGTGATCAGATCAGACTGTGGTAGTACTGGGCAGCTTCCAGTATGAATGTGATCAGATCAGACTGTGGTAGTACTGGGCAGCTTCCAGTATGAATGTGGTCAGATCAGACTGTGGTAGTACTGGGCAGCTTCCAGGTATGAATGTGGTCAGATCAGACTGTGGTAGTACTGGGCAGCTTCCAGGTATGAATGTGATCAGATCAGACTGTGGTGGTACTGGGCAGCTTCCAGGTATGAATGTGATCAGATCAGACTGTGGTAGTACTGGGCAGCTTCCAGTATGAATGTGATCAGATCAGACTGTGGTGGTACTGGGCAGCTTCCAGTATGAATGTGATCAGATCAGACTGTGGTAGTACTGGGCAGCTTCCAGGTATGAATGTGTGACTGTGTGAATGTGATCAGGTCATCATTGCAAATGAGAAATTGTTCTCAATCGACTTACTTGGATAAATAAAGGTTTGTTTTTTTTTTTGTTTTTTTTAAATCGCAGAAATGCTTTGTGGCGGCCATTTATCTTTCCGCTGTAACCAAATTATGTATTTTGCATCATATCTCCTGAACCAAACATGAAAACACACAATAGGTGCTGTCTACCCCGATGTCAACGATTAGTTGGACCTAAGACCTATAACTGAATAGATAAATATAAGGACCAGTTGTTGATGTCTTATAACTTGGGGCCCTCCAGTTTGGGAGCCACTGTCGTCAGGGTTAATGAACAAAAGGATTACGTGTTTAAAACTCTTCACCACCGGTTCCCAAACTTTTTGGTCTGAGGCCCCCCCAAAGTCCTGTCAGATGAGCTCACGTAACCCTTCATCAATTCCCAAAATATACACTGAGGATGCTGTTGACAATAAAGTGCTATCTATCCATCTATCTGTTCCAATTGTGTAATTATTCATTATATAAAAGTGGATATTGTTATTTTGTCATACTTGTTGAGTTGTAAATGTTTAGGTTGGTTTGGTTAGCAATCCTACTACTATATCTACCTAAAGTGAGGCTGAATGTTTGAACCATTAATTTCAGCTAACCATTTAAGCTGCTTATGCAGTACTTTCAGGTTACTATTATAACCCTTTCTCCACTTCTTTTAGCTACTCATTAGAACTATTTGGTACTACTTATTACCAGCTATTTATTTCTACTATGTATTCATTATTTTTTAGCTAAACGTCTGTGCTTACGTGCTTACTAGTCTTCATTCACTCCTACATAACTGCAACCTCTATTGTTTACATGTTACAACTGGAATATTTTGTCAAATCAGAATTTAAATATTTTTTTATCAAATGAGTTAACCTTCTCTATGATCTGGCAACAGCATAACTAACCCTTGGTTGGGATTCAGTGTTCTACACAATATTGTATTTTTAATACATACTGTATATTTTATATATATATATACACACACACACACATATATATATATATATATATATATATATATATGTGTGTGTGTGTGTGTGTGTATATATATATATATATATATATATATATATATATATATATATATATATATATATATATATATATTTAATTTTTTTTATTATTATTCTCTGGTGCTGTAGTTCTTCTCTTCGATAGTCCAAATAGTATTCGCTGTGTATGTACAATTTGAATACATTTATTTACTTTGCAAGTACTTCTGTGTCTCTGCATTTCGTTGTACTTTTATGTTGTGATATACAGTTGTGTTCAGAATAATAGATTGGGCCACTGTCTTGTTGGCACAACAGGGGCTCCGTAGCCATCTGTGGTTATAATAACCATCATTAAAATAATAGCGTGCACACTCACCTATCCGGTGTAACTTGATTTCTGGTCCCCAGACGACCTCCAGCAGCCTGCGCTGCCGAGCGAGCTCTTCCTCGTACTCGGCGATAGTTCTTCCAACAACTCTGAATATCTCTTCAGCAGCAGTAGTCAGTCGCTCGGTGACAAGCTCTCTCAGACACTCAACTGAAGACATTGTTGTTTAGTTACAGCTGAAAGATTCCAGCTCATTCAACAGCAGCACGCAGCTAACGCTACGGGCACTGCTTTTGTTTACTTCCACTGGGTGTCACACCGATTAAGGTCCGACGGTGGAAGTAAGAACTCTTCTCGTTCCACTTTCAACTGATGGCTTTTTATTCATATGTATTTAACATCAGGAGGATGTACATCCAGTGGTGTAGTCTACACATTGACATATATAAAATGGACCAACAGGTCCCGTGTCTCTGGACGGAGACCAGTGAAGGACATTAGAAGCTCTTTTCCGGTGATGGCTGAGCGTTACTGAGCAGCCTCCAACTGAGCTTGAAGACGTAGATGTGACGTGAGCAACCTGTCTGAAAGTTGGAAGTCTTCTGGTAGCTGTGCCAAGAGAAATCTCAATCATTCCCAATCTAGCAGAGACGGAGAGCGTAGGTATATGTAAGGAGATAACATAGGCACAGGCTAATTACTGATCACTAACATGATAGTTAACATTAGTAATTACACTTAAACAGCTAATGGAAGTCCAAACTGCCTGAGAGCTTCTCCTGTACTATACGGTAATTCCTCTACTATGAGACAGTAAGTCTCGTGGTTATGACCCAATCGTTAGCCTATTTTTATAACAACGTCTGCTACGGAGCCATAACGTGAGCTACAAGGTAATGGAGCCTTTTATACATTGTTGTGTTTCTTTAGAAATAAACAACGAACAAATAGAGTCTTTAAACGCTTCAGATGTAAAGTTATTCTCTGTCAAAGTGACGTCAAAATGAATGGCAGTCAATGGGATGCTAACGTCGGGTGATGGCTTGTTAGCATCAAAATGGCGCCATAGGAGCTACGGTTTGTTGACAGACCTTACCCCCTTGGGTATACGCCATATACCCGCTAGGAAAGGTCAAGGATTTCCGTATTCCCACTTACAAAAGCCTGAGGATACGTATTGATGATTGTTTTGTGACAGAACTTTTATAAATTCACCCGTATCGTATGTGTTGCGAGTCACTTAAACAACAACACAGTTGCTCGGCGGTCATTCTCTGTGTAATCTAAACTGGGCTTTCTCTGAAGTTTTTGTTCCTTTTTAAGGTTTTTGTCGCGTTTTAAAATTTTTTGTTGCTTTTTCCGAAATTTTGTTGCTTTTTCAACGTTTTTGTCGCCTTTTTCCCCCCGAAGTTTTTGCCGCTTTTTCCAACATTTGACGTTTTTCTCGACGTTTTAAGGTTGTTTTTTTTTCATAATTTTTTCGGTCACTTTTGTTTCAATATATGCATACATGTCCTGGGACCTCCCTAGATAGTTGGAGATGCTATGCTAGCGCTAGCATGCTAGCTCGTTCTGAATGGCAAAACACTGCTACAACACACGCTAGTTCATCATAATCTACAAAATGAATTGTAAAGAACTACTTCCATGTCCCTGTTCTGCAGGTATTCCACGCAAAGTTGGAAGTGTGCCCTCGTTTAGAAGAAGTCTCCCGGCTAATCCTGCCTTGTACTACTGAAGTTGGAGAAACAGCTAGCTAGCTCATGTAGTCCTTACCTAGCTACTGAGCATGTGATCTTACCTAGCTACTGAGCGTGTAGTCGTTACCTAGCCACTGAGCATGTGGTCTTACCTAGCTACTGAGCGTGTGGTCTTACCTAGCTACTGAGCGTGTGGTCTTACCTAGCTACTGAGCATGTGGTCTTACCTAGCTACTGAGCATGTGATCTTACCTAGCTACTGAGCATGTGGTCTTACCTAGCTACTGAGCATGTGGTCTTACCTAGCTACTGAGCATGTGATCTTACCTAGCTACTGAGCATGTGGTCTTACCTAGCTACTGAGCATGTGGTCTTACCTAGCTACTGAGCGTGTGATCTTACCTAGCTACTGAGCGTGTGATCTTACCTAGCTACTGAGCATGTGGTCTTACCTAGCTACTGAGCGTGTGATCTTACCTAGCTACTGAGCGTGTGATCTTACCTAGCTACTGAGCGTGTGATCTTACCTAGCTACGGAGCGTGTGATCTTACCTAGCTACTGAGCGTGTGATCTTACCTAGCTACTGAGCGTGTGGTCTTACCTAGCTACTGAGCATGTGGTCTTACCTAGCTACCGAGCATGTGATCTTACCTAGCTACCGAGCCTGTGGTCTTACCTAGCTACTGAGCGTGTGGTCTTACCTAGCTACTGAGCGTGTGATCTTACCTAGCTACTGAGCGTGTGGTCTTACCTAGCTACTGAGCGTGTGGTCTTACCTAGCTACTGAGCATGTGGTCTTACCTAGCTACCGAGCATGTGATCTTACCTAGCTACCGAGCATGTGGTCTTACCTAGCTACCGAGCATGTGATCTTACCTAGCTACCGAGCATGTGGTCTTACCTAGCTACCGAGCATGTGGTCTTACCTAGCTACTGAGCATGTGATCTTACCTAGCTACTGAGCATGTGGTCTTACCTAGCTACTGAGCATGTGGTCTTACCTAGCTACTGAGCATGTGGTCTTACCTAGCTACTGAGCATGTGTGACTGCCAACAAAGATGTTACAGCAGTGAGAGGTCTCACTCTGGAGCTAAAACAGAGACCTGAACACAGGGTGAAAAGAGGAGCTGCAGCAACGTGCAGTACAACAAAAATATGATTTTTGAAAATGAAACCATGTAAACCTATTCTGATACAACCTCTAAATACAATTATGAACCTGAAAATGAGCATAATGTGACTACTTTAAATAATTTTTAACAGGTCTTCATTTTCCTACGTCCATGTAACGCTTCCTCTAATGCTCACTGAAATGTTTTTTTTTAATTCTCTGGTGCTGTAGTTCTTCTCTTCGATAGTCCAAATAGAATTCGTTGTGCATGTACAATTTGAATACATTTATTTACTTTGTACTTTTGTGTCTCTGAATTTCGTTGTACTTTTATGTTGTGATATAGGTCTTAAGTTTCATTCATAAAGGTCTTAAAAAGGTCTTAAAGTCTTACATTTGACTTAGAGCGAATTATATTTGGACTAGCGACGGAAAGAACTACAACACCACGAAATTGAAAATAAACATTGTGCAGCGCTGCGGGAGCATTTCAATGAAAAAGTTTAGACCGGTTTAAAATGATTTAAAGCTTTAATGCGTAACTTTTTTGATATTAATGAACGGCCGTTACATTCAAGCCGTTGCCAAATGAGTTGCTACAAAGCTAATTAAGACTATCAGCTCCACACAACTCTCTCTGGATTTCTCAGTATGGCTATGTTCAGAAGATTGTGGCGTCCGGCGACTTTCCTGCACAGAAACTCAAGATAACGACCTCTTCTGAAGAGTCCATCATGTTTTTTTAATCCTCCGTGTCCTCCTTGGCTACTAGCAGCTGTGTGGAGGAGGGGTGAGGGGGGTGGTGCGATCACAGAAGGCTTGTATCATGTGGACGCGCTGACAGTGTTGTTGTCATTACTTAGAATTCCTCATGGGGGCGACAGAAACTATGCACTATAGCTTTAAGACCCAGAACACAATTCTTGCAAATGTTAGACTTTTTTTTTCCCCCTTCTAACCGTATATAAACTGGGAACTATATTCTATAACCGTCGGACAGAGTTACAGCACCACGGAGCTGAGAAGGGTATGTATGGACTTATCTAACTCTGGGGGATACGGGGAATAAGATAAACTCCCAATAAGTTGGCGTGTTCCTTGAAGGCCTAACATTTAGATTTTTGAAATTTTAGACTTTTTAAGTCCCCGCCGAAACCTTGTTGTATCCGACCGGCCCTGGAACTAAAACAGCTGTGATACTGAAGGCAATCGAAAAATAATAGAAAGTACAAAAAAAAAAGCTTTTATTTTAGAATCGATATTCATCTCAGTTGATTCAGAAGATACATGTTAGTGCAATGAGACACGTTTTCTTTTTGTTTTTCTATGGACAGCCATTCCTAACAAACTGAAATAAATACGTGTATGTGTATTAAACCGTTTGAAAACATGCTGACTTCATGCTAACTGCAAAGGATGACTCATGACCTTTTCTGCGTTTGAACGGAGCAAATTAATTATAAAAATGCTGCGTTTTCTTTGCATATTTAAAAATAAAATATATTTTATATGGACTTTAATTTCTTCCAAAAAATAACTGGGTTCTATTTATTTTCCTTCTTTACAGAAATGGCTTTCCATTATATTATCTAATCAACCACCCAGTAAAACCATTATGTTAATTAAAGAAACAGGCACAATACAAGAATCGCACATTGAATCACAGTAAAATTATTCACAATTTGGCACAAATCTGTCACATCTGAACATACACATCTACTCTAAAGCAAAAGATTAAATCTGACATATTAGTAGTCAACATTTCCCTAGAAATACTTTTTTTCTTCTGCAGCTTTCTCTTACAACAAAGTTTTTAGGTTAACATTTCAGACTGAGGTTTCAATGCAAAGCAACAAGTGGATAAGTTAGAGATGTTCGTCTTAAAATAGGAAGCTACAGGTGTTGTGCAGCCACACAGGAACCAGACTGACAAGTGTCCAGAAAATCAACAATTCAACGTCAGTCCCGCCTCAGAACATTTGTCATTCAGTCTGGATAATTACGATAAGAGGCATTTAAATGTGTGACCCAACACCCTGGCAGCAGTTACAACATCATTTAGGTTTATATTAAGGGGCTATAGTTCAACATTTGCCCTAAGAGTTAGATGAGAAGAGTTTTAATTTGTGTCACCTTGGGACAGAGCCCGGCTAGCTGGTTCCCGTTTTCCAGTCCTTATGCCAAGTTTACCGGCATCTGGCTGTAGCCTAATGTTATATTTACCGGAAATATTTAAGAGGAGAGCTGCAACGATTAGTAGATTAATAGAAAATAATCTGCAACTATTCTGATAATCATTGAGGTAATTATTTGATGCAAAAATGGCTGAGAACGCCGTTTACAGCCTCTCAAAGTTGGAGATTTTCTGCTTTTTTTTTTTTTTTTTTTATTTATTGTAGGCCTATCATATTCAACTGAATATCTTTTGGCTTTGGACAAAACAAGACATATGCAGACGAAAGGCGTGTGCATGTGTCCAACACCCTGATGGCAGTTTAAACATCATTCAGTTTTTTCTTAAAAGGTAACTACCGTTTTTTTTTCAACCTGGACCCTATTTTCCTATGTTTTTGTGTCGAAGTAATTGATGGGAACAATAATCGCGCGTTCGCTAAACCCACCAGACTCCATGTAAAATAACAGTAATTTTAGCATCGTAAAATACACTTAACTCAAAGTCGGCAGAAACTAAATAAAACTATGAAAAACCGTTTTAGGTCATCTATTTCACTTTTCCAACCATCACAACTCTAGTGTGGGTTGAAATAAACACATAGTTTACTGATTTACATGTGAACATATGTTGACTCTACACACGCTAAAAGTATTGCTTTTTTAAATGGAGTCTGGTGGGTTTAGAGCTAGCGACTTCAGAGCTGCTTCTGGTTAAACAGAAAGGTCTCAAAGAGGTTTTAAAGGTCTATCTCTGTAGGAATCCTTTCCATAATATTGTCAGACTCTTAGAATAATAATCTGAGCCTGTCAGCAGCAAAACGAGCACTTTTATAAAGGAATATACAGGCTGGACAACTGCCCCATTAACTTACATTGTAGCTTGTTTCACCGCTGCCGAATGCAGCGATCTCACTTAATACTGGACCGATGTCAAAGATTGTTGTTCCCATCAGTCACTTAGACACAAAAACATAGGTTAAATAAGGTCCAGGTTGAAAAAACAGTAGTTGATGGGGCTAGTTCAACATTCTCCTTAAGAGTTAGATGACAAGAGTTTAAATTAGTGAGCTTTAAAAAGGTGCTGAAAGGCAGGTTTCATCACCTCTGCACAGAGCCAGGCTAGCTGGTTTCCTGTTCCCAGCCATTATGTCAAGTTAACCTGCATCTGGCTGTAGCTTAATGTTATATTTACCGGAAATGTTTGAGAGTAGAGTGGCAACGATTAGTCGACTAATCGGTTAGTCGATCGATAGAAAAATAATCAGCAACTATTTCAATCGTTAAGGCAATTCTTCATGCAAAAATGGCCCAAAAAAAGTTTTAAGCCTCTCAAATATGGAGATTTCCAGAACTTTTATATCGTATTGAACTAAATATCTTTGGGTTTTGGACAAAAGACATTTAAAAACATCACCTGGGATCGACATTTTATAGACGGAACAATAAATAGAGAAAAATAATCGTTAGTTGCAGCCCAATTTGAGTGTGGTTTTGATCTTCTCGTCTAACTCTCAGCAAGTAAGCACGTTTGTCCAAAACGGTTGCTTTAAGCACGGAGGTTTATTTATCACGTTAAAGTGGTTGAGCACTGTGCTCGCATCTCGTTTGGAAAATGTCGTTACATTCATCTGGCCAACACCATGTGGTTATAAACACTAGCGGAAATCCCACTGTGGTACTTCAGTACGTCTAAACCCTTTATATATATTTCATCTTTAAAACAACCTCAAAGTAACTGTACACAAAGATTCAGATGGCTTATTTAGTGCACAGTGCAATCACTAAACGTACTGTACAAACAACACTTATATTATTTTCATCTGCTATTGAAATATCCTGAGTCCGGACCTTAGTCAGGTCTAATTACAAGATCGCCTTAAAAGTGGAATTACGACACAAGTGCCAAAAACAGCATGCTTATTTTTACTTTCACTGCATTTCACTAGTTCCCTCAATAAGGCAACAGTGTCATCTGCATAGTCATATGATAAGCATCTACGGGTATAAAATAGAAGAATGTCCGTTTAGCAAAAAGGGTGAAATCATCGCAGAGTGCAGCGGGGAGAATATCTAATGCCAGCATCCGTTCACTCGCTTCTCACACAAGCTCTCAGTGTGCTCAGCAGCGCCAGGCTCAATGGCTTCAAGACAGAGTCCAGATTACATCTGAAAGAAAAAGAGATCATTCAAAACTCACTAAATATTTAATAATAATGTTTTTTAATTTTATAAAATGGGTGGATGTGTTTCCTCATTCCAACAGCTTACATGCTGCTCCAGCTTCTGGTATCCTGTGGATTTAGGTCGACGCGTGGACTTGGATTTCTTCCCCTCCAAAAGAAAAGCAAGTATCTGGGGGGGAGAGAGGTTGGTTTTGTTTTAAATGTTATTTCTAAAAACACAAAGAGACACACACAGAGACACACACACACACACACACAAAGAGAGAGATACACACCCGCAAACAGAGAGAGAGAGACATACAGAGACACACACACACACACACACACACACACACACACAGAGAGACACACACAGAGAGAGAGAGACACACACACAGAGAGGGAGAGAGACACACACAGAGAGGGAGAGAGACACACAGAGAGAGAGAGACACACACAGAGAGAGACACACACAGAGAGAGACACACACAGAGAGAGAGAGAGAGACACACACAGAGAGAGAGAGAGAGACACACACAGAGAGAGAGAGAGAGACACACACAGAGAGAGAGAGAGACACACAGAGAGAGACACACACAGAGAGACACACACAGAGAGAGAGAGAGAGAGACACACACAGAGAGAGAGAGAGACACACACACAGAGAGAGAGAGAGACACACACAGAGAGAGAGAGAGAGACACACACACACACACAGAGAGACACACACACACACACACACACACACACACACACAGTGAGAGAGACACACACACACACAGAGAGACACACACACATAGAGACACATACACACACACACACACACACACACACACACACACACACACACACACAGAGAGAGACACACACACACACACACACAGAGAGAGAGAGACACACACACACACACACAGAGAGAGAGACACACACACACACACACACACACACACAGAGAGAGAGACACACACACACACACACACACAGAGAGACACACATACACGTAAGTTGTATGAAGCCTGACTTCAAAACAAATCTGGTTATAATTAAACTAGAGACAGCACAGAGGATTAATCTAGTCCTTTGAGATTGGCATGTGCCTGTTAGGGTCTATCTGACTGAATATAAAACAAAAGTCTGCAACAGATCTAGCTCAGCAAAAACAAAAAGGCTGACACATTTGCAACTCAAATCAGGCTCAGTGGAAACGTAGTCTGGATCAATGGAACTACATTTTCCAGATAAAGCCTGACATCAGGCAGGATGTCCTCTCTCTGTGTGCTGCTGTTGTCAAAGTCCCTTGGCTTCGGGAGTATTAATTTGGATGGTGCAACAAGGCAGGCCTGCTTGGTTCTTTCAGGGAAGGATTTTTAAAAATTCCCTAAGAATATGTTAACGGTATTTACTCTCCAACTGTAGCCTCGCATTGCTAGACCTTCCTCCACAGCGCTGTTGAAGAGGGTCTGGCGAGTCCACACAGCACTCCGGGACGGGAGAGAAACCGGCTCTTTAAACCAATCACAGTCGACTTGGTCTGTTGGTGGAACATGTGTACGTTCAAAAGTTGTTTTAAGCCGCTGCGTCCGGAGCTTAGCGACGCCCGAGACGACTGAGAGCGGTATAAACAAAAAAAAAAAAATGCAAACAACCCAGAGCGTTTTTTTTTTACTCCTATCCCAGAATGCATCTGCGGTGTCGCCAGACTTTACTCCACGGCGTTGTGGAGATAGAGGTCCGGCAATGCGAGACTAGTGTAAACACAGAAGTACGCTCCAGTACCTTGCGCTTGTTGTGGTAAGCGATGTAAATCACTGCTACCAGCACAGCCGTAGAGACCAGGTAGGCAAAGAAGTGACTGCTCTCGGCCTCGCTCTTTAAATCAGACGGGTCATACGGGATTCTCCCGCCCGCATCTTTATTTCTGGGGTCCTCTTCTTTGAGGTTGTCCACCTTGGTGTTGTCTCCTTCCGTCTTGTCCTCGTCGTCGTTGTCTCCTTCCGTCTTGTCCCCGTCGTCGTTGTCTCCTTCCGTCTTGTCCCCGTCGTCGTTGTCTCCTTCCGTCTTGTCCTCGTCGTCGTGGTCTCCTTCTGTCTCGGCCTTCTTGGCGTTGTCTCCTTCCGTCTCGTCCTCGTCGTCGTGGTCTCCTTCTGTCTCGGCCTTCTTGGCGTTGTCTCCTTCTGTCTCGTCCTTCTTGACGTCGTCTCCTTCTGTCTTGTCCTTCTTGGCGTTGTCTCCTCCTGTCTCATCCTTCTTGACGTCGTCTCCTTCTGTCTCGTCCTTCTTGGCGTGGTCTCCTTCTGTCTCATCCTTCTTGGCGTGGTCTCCTTCTGTCTCGTCCTTCTTGGCGTTGTCTCCTTCTGTCTCGTCCTTCTTGGCGTTGTCTCCTTCTGTCTCGTCCTTCTTGACGTCGTCTCCTTCTGTCTTGTCCTTCTTGGCGTCGTCTCCTTCTGTCTCGTCCTTCTTGGCGTCATCTCCTTCTGTCTCGTCCTTCTTGGCGTTGTCTCCTTCTGTCTCGTCCTTCTTGGCGTTGTCTCCTTCTGTCTCGTCCTTCTTGGCGTTGTCTCCTTCGGTCTCGTCCTCGTCGCCTCCTTCTGTCACCTCGTCTTTCCCTGCCGACTCTGCAGGTGTCGCAGCAGTAGCGGTAGCTTGTGTTTCTGCGTCCCCTGCGCCGGCTGTCAGCGCGCCTGCAGGCTCCTTGCCGTTGGTTTTCCCAATCTTCGTCTCTTTGTCAGAGGGACTTTTTGGATTGCCCGGCAAAACAGGCACCGGCTTAGTCATGATTTTTGTTTTGCTGTCGCTTTCACCCCCAGGACTTTCCGGACTTTGGGTCTTTGCTAGCCGTTGCTTGCTGACTTTCGGCTCTATCTTTTTTCGTTCTGGTTTGCCAGTATCGCCCGGACCTTCATCGACTTCAGGAACCCCGTCTGGCTTTACTATAGAAGTCACATCAGTTTTCTCCATTTCCTTTTCATTAGGTTCACCTTCCGTTTCAGCAGAAGTAGAGAAGTCTTGCTTCCCACCTGCACTGACTGCTGGTGGACTGGTAATGCTATCTAGCTGACCTGGTTTGCTCTCCTTGGCGGGGGAACCTGGGTGGGTGGGAGGTTTTACTGGAGCCCCTGTAAATAAAGACAAAATAAAAATGTAACCAGCAGAACATAGCGCATGGTCAACAATCAGAGAATATAATGCCATCTTATAATAAGGGCTGGGTATCGTTAAAATGGCCATACCGATTAGGGTTGCACGAAGTGAGGAAAATATCTAATTGCGATTATTTTGACTGATATTACGATTGCGATATAATCCATGATTTTGGAGGAAATTTTATTTTTTTATCATTATTCTTATTTTCATAGAAAAATATTCAAAAAAAAATTAAATGAATATAATGGGATTTTTTTCAAGGATGTGTACAAAACAAAGATTTTTTTTCTTTAGTCTGTAGGATACAAGTTGTCGGCTGGAGCACTACAATACTTAATTCAGAAGTGTTTGACACATGTTATGCCTTTAACAAACATTGTGCCACCCTCTTGCGATATCCCCCCCCCGCGCGCGCGATTTGGATAAAATTGCGATTAATTGTGCAGCCCTAATACCGATACCTATACTGTAACTTTGATAACGGTAGATTATTCTAACAGTCTTTATTACTTATTTGAACAAGAAAGAGCTTTTCCGTCTGCAGGTTGTTCAGATCTCTGTCGTGAGACTTTTAAAATCACACAAGCAAACGAGGGTACAAGCGGTCAAAATGGGTTTCCTCAGGCGTCTCCCTTAGAGGTCATCCGTGAGGAGCTCAGAGTAGAGCCGCTGCTCCTTCGCGTTGAAAGGAGCCAGTTGAGGTGGTTCGGGCATCTGGTAAGGATGCCCCCTGGGCGCCTCCCTAGGGAGGTGTTCCAGGCACGTCCAGCTGGGAGGAGGCCTCGGGGAAGACCCAGGACTAGGTGGAGGGAGCTCCAGCTGGGAGGAGGCCTCGGGGAAGACCCAGGACTAGGTGGAGGGATTATATCTCTAACCTGGCCTGGGAACGCCTCGGGATCCCCCAGTCTGAGCTGGTTAATGTGGCTCTGGAAAGGGAAGTTTGGGGTCCCCTGCTGGAGCTGCTACCCCCGCGACCCGATACATTATAAGTGGACGAAGATGGATGCATGGATATTAAATGAATCTCCAACTATGTTGAGTCATTCTTTTATGAAAGAAAAGTAAAACATTCTCTGATTCCAGCTTGTTAAATGTGAACATGTTCTAGTCTCTTCTCTCCTCTGGGACAGGAAACTGAATATCTTTGAGTTTGGGACAAAACAAGACATTTGAGGACGTCATCTTGGGACTTTTGCGAAACACGATCCACATTTTTCACCATTTTCTGACATTTTAGAGAGCGAACAACTCATCCGTTAATCCAGAAAATAATCGACAGACAAATCACCATTGATTGTTCTGTCCCACTTTGTTAGTAATGTCCTCTGTATTCTTCTCTTCAGCTCCCCCCCCCCCCCTCCACTCAATTAGCCTAGAAGATATCATTAGATGATTAGATTATATATTAGTCATTAGAAAATAAAGGCTGGAACATTTAGGCCGAGGAAGCATCCTCCGTGCACGGGAAACCGACTTAGAAATATGACAACTAGTATTGGTGTACTGGCTGAAGAGGAACAAATGACAACATAATTAAGCATAATTACTTAGTTAGGTTACGCCTATTTCTGAGAGGTTTTTCTCAAACCATAGAAGTGTGATACACCTTTTTTTTAATCTTAAAGAGATTTCATTTTGACAACATCTTGTTTTTCTAATTTCACCAAATATATATGGATAACAGATATTAGTGCTGATTATAATACAGGAAGAGGGCCATTGAAAAAAAGTGTCAACCAATGGAAGTTCATGCATTACAATCTACAGGTATAGGCGTAGATTATGCCTGTCCCCCTCAAAAAATATGAAAGACAACCCACTCCCCTAAAGAGGTAAAAACTAAAAAAAGAACTGAGGTCATGTTGCCTTATGCTGAAGAGGAAATGCCTTTGAAATGGGTCTTTCAACAAGACAATGACCCAAAACACACCAGTAAGCGAGCAAAGATTGATGTCATGGAGTGGCCAGCCCAATCCCCAGACCTCAATCCCATAGAGAACTTGTGGAGTGACATCAACAATGCTGTTTCTGAGGCCAAACCCAGTGATGCAGAGGAACTGTGGGATGTAGTTCCATCGTCCTGGGCTGGAATACCTGTTCACAGGCGCCAGAAGTTGGTCGGCTCCATGCAACACAGATGTGAAGCAGTTCTCAGAAATAATGGTTATGCAACTAAATATTAGTGCAGTGATTCAAAGAAGGGCTGGGCGATATGGAGAAAATCAAATATCACGATATTTTTGACCAAACACCTCGATGTCGATATTGCAATGATATTGTAAGGTTGACAATTGGTGCTTTCACAAAATATCTTCCACATTTAGATGTTAGATAAATAACCATCATAATGTGGATATAATGACTAAGTGGTTAAAGGCAAATAATAGAACAGCTCGAACAGTCACAGAATGACTTCACTTTACTGTAACGCAGCCTTTGAAACCAGGAAAAGACTTAACTTACCATGCAACGATATTACAATTCTTCAAAATCTAAGACGATATCTAGTCTCATGTCATGATCTCGGTATAGTATTGAAATACTGCCCAGCCCTAATTCAAAAGTAAAGCAAACCCTTGAGACATTTTTCAGTTTATACAGTAAATGTTTGAGTTTGTAAAGAAAAATGCAAATACTGCTATTTTTTTGAACCGCCTAATATTCCTTTTTCTTCACTTTCTGTAAAGGTAGAACACAAACGTGATCCATTCTGGTCATGTTTTGATTTGGAATTGAATGTGCAGTGTTCCCAATGCATTGATATTATGGAATTAAAAGCTATTCTAAGGATTTTAAGCATTATTCACTTTTTTAAACACTGCAATTATTCTGAACACAACTGTAGATTTAAACTTTGGAGCTTATGGCTTTAAATAGGTCTCATTCTCTAACAGATTTCTTGTTGTAGATGTTCATGATTCCTAAATAAAAACATCTGGAAATACGTGTGATTTTTTTTTTTTTTAATATGAAGAAAGTTTTGAACAATACTTTTCTTTTGCATAAATAAAAGACATTTGCACCGTGAATTGATGAAGTGGCCACAGACAATAGATAAAAGAGATTTGTCACGTGCACATTGTTCTGTAATGTGTATTTGCATCAAACTCCCAGGAAGTGCATAATTCAAGTAATATATACAGTATATACACTACCGGTCAAAAGTTTGGGGTCACTTAGAAATTTCCATTCCACTCCATTATAGACAGAATACCAGCTGATCTGAGTGGGTGGCTGGTCTTTAATGCAAGATCTACATTGCCCATTATCAGCAACCATTCATCCAATGGTCCAAAGGCCCATTCTGTTAACTAATCTGATAAAAGGCTAACTGAGAAAACATTGGAGAACCCTTTTGCAATTATGTAAGCACATAATGTAATCTGAAAACTGGTGCTCTGGTTAAATAACAATGCAACTGATCTCAGCTGGTATTCTGTCTGGAATGGAAAGTTAAGACAAAAAAAGAATTGTCTTATTGTAAGACAAAAGCTCTGATATTTGCACTGGCTGCTGTGTAAACAGGATAGCCGGATTTACGTGTCAGAGGGTCTGGGATGCCACACCCTCATCCCGCATCTGCTGATTTATGGATCCTGTCGCTAAGCTCCCCTTGAGTACAGAGCACACAACAGGCTACATACAGCAGCTTCATTACACACCCAGACAACCAGTACTCTTATTTATATCTGGCCTCAGTTTATTTTTAATGTACCATTCAGTTTATGTACCAATTTGAGTGAACACAACTGTAGTTGGGAATATGTTTGAGAGCAATATAAACTGAATTAATAAAGCTTTTAAAACTAGGATTTGTCTCTGCAAGACATATCACAGGATAAGCTTATAATGCAGGAACCACTTTAGTTGATAATATCCTCTACACAATTTCAAATATCAACTTATCAAATGATCAACCGACATGTAGAAACCCAGGGACCTCTGGGCCCACGGGGCAGTTCCCTTCCTGCTTTGCGTGGTATATAATCCAGCCATGATGAGTAGGTGTATGAATGGTACGTATTGGACACCGTATGTCACAAACAGACCGATTCATGCCACTTTATTTTCACCGTTCACCAGGTTTTTCACCTGTCATATCGAAATTTTGCAATCCATGTCTTTAAAAAGGTTTTGTTCTCAGACTGAGCCAGAAATCTCCACTTCAGTAGCACTTACACACACCACACTGTTAACGGTCATTCCTATCTCTGTTCTTTGTTCATAGATCATCCACAGTCTGATTTATACAACATTGTATTCATAAAAACATGGAGAAACATGAGGGTTTTTTATAGCTGTTGACAGTATGTTCTGATTTATGGAGTGATAAAATGAGATCCCCTCTGTAAAAAACTTTGACTTTAATATGACAACAACATAAAACAAGAATTTTGAACTTGGCTTTATCCAATGCTCACATTCCTGTTCTGGAAATGTATGCAAATGAGCACATATTTAACAAGATAATGCATCATTTGCATATCTAAACATACAATTTCAGAAAACTTGTAATACAAAAAACAACTGTGCTAAAGTCAGTAATCAACTGGCGAAGTGTTCATGTCCATATCTCTTAGTTAAAATATTTCCCTATTCACTTGTAGTGTAACGTTACCCTTAATTATCTTATTAAGCTAATTACTGAAATTGCCCACTTTTAGCAGCCAAGCTTAATTCCATCCACAAGGCGTATAGATGACATTTCAATCATAAAACGTCATAGGAAACATTTGCGTGCCAAGCAATATCCGGCAGATTAATACAGACAGTGAGACGCTGAGATTAGCTCATCTTCTCTCAGTTAAAACAAAACAAAAAAAAAGAATCTTTTAGTGCGTTCCATTTTAGAACTTTCGAGTACAAAAGGAACGCCCCGTTGATACAGCAACAGCGTCAACTAGCATTAACTGGATTGGCTAGCAGGGATTATAGTGGCGCAAACATTTCACTGAATAGCCTCATGAAGACGTAACCAGCCGAATGAACCCAAACTCTACTCACCTCTGACAAGGCAGAAACACAGACATATTGTGAGTGTCAGGAAAGCCGTCCTCATTGTGTCCGCGCACAGATAGAAAAACACAAACCCAATGTATTTAACCTGTCTGTCCTTTGAGCTCGCGCCGCAATACACGTTGATAAATGCAGATCGACAGGTTGGCTTACGGCTATAAAGGAGGTGTTGACAACCTGTTCCTGCTTCCGTGTACAAACAATCCTGCTCTTCTTTTCTTCGGCAGAAGAACACACAGCGGTGTGGTTTACTGTCGCCTACCGGCTGGGTGCTGGCATTGCAGGGCTATGGTTTCCATGGCAGTGGGTGATGTGTGCTCCACATATCTGAACTGTTCAGTCTGTAGTTTTAGCTAACTATTTGAGCTGTTTAGTCTGTAGTTTTAGCTAACTATTTGAGCTGTTTAGTCTGTAGTTTTAGCTAACTATTTGAGCTGTTTAGTCTGTAGTTTTAGCTAACTATTTGAGCTGTTTAGTCTGTAGTTTTAGCTAACTATTTGAGCTGTTTAGTCTGTAGTTTTAGCTAACTATTTGAACTGTTCAGTCTGTAGTTTTAGCTAACTATTTGAGCTGTTTAGTCTGTAGTTTTAGCTATCTATTTCAGCTGTTTAGTCAGTAGTTTTAGCTAATTATTTGAACTGTTTAGTCAGTAGTTTTAGCTAACTATTTCAGCTGTTTAGTCAGTAGTTTTAGCTAACAATTTGAACTGTTTAGTCAGTAGTTTAAGCTAATTATTTGAGCTGTTTAGTCAGTAGTTTAAGCTAACAATTTGAACTGTTTAGTCAGTAGTTTAAGCTAACAATTTGAACTGTTTAGTCAGTAGTTTTAGCTAATTATTTCAACTGTTTAGTCAGTAGTTTTAGCTATCTATTTGAACTATTTAGTCAGTAGTTTTAGCTAATTATTTGAACTGTTCAGTCAGTAGTTTTAGCTAACTATTTGAACTGTTTAGTCAGTAGTTTTAGCTAACTATTTGAGCTGTTTAGTCAGTAGCTTTAGCTAACTATTTGAGCTGTTTAGCCAGTAGTTTTAGCTAACTATTTGAGCTGTTTAGTCAGTAGCTTTAGCTAACTATTTGAGCTGTTTAGTCAGTAGTTTTAGCTATCTATTTGAGCTGTTTAGTCAGTAGCTTTAGCTAACTATTTGAGCTGTTTAGTCAGTAGTTTTAGCTAACTATTTGAGCTGTTTAATCAGTAGTTTAAGCTAACTATTTGAGCTGTTTAGTCAGTAGTTTTAGCTAATTATTTGAGCTGTTTAGTCAGTAGTTTTAGCTAATTATTTGAGCTGTTTAGTCAGTAGTTTTAGCTAATTATTTGAGCTGTTTAGTCAGTAGTTTTAGCTAATTATTTGAGCTGTTTAGTCAGTAGTTTTAGCTAATTATTTGAGCTGTTTAGTCAGTAGTTTTAGCTAATTATTTGAGCTGTTTAGTCAGTAGTTTTAGCTAATTATTTGAGCTGTTTAGTCAGTAGTTTTAGCTATCTATTTGAGCTGCTTAGTCAGTAATTTAAGCTAACCATTTCAATTGTTTAGTCAGTAGTTTAAGCTAACAATTTGAACTTTTTAGTTAGTAGTTTTAGCTAACTTTTTAGTCAGTAGTTTAAGTTAACTATTTGAACTGTTTAGTCAGTTTTTTACACTCTAACATCAATCAACACGTAGTGTTTAGGTGCTACAGTTACATGTGGATAAATTCTTTTGATCAAATCATAATTTCTATATTTTTTTTTTTCAAACTAGTTGAGCTATCTTTCCATGTAGGCTACAACACACAGGAGCTATCACCTTTCTATGCATGCATTCATTCAGGCTCATCTGCTGGCTTGCTTAAGGCAGGACTAATTGATCACGCCTTTCTGTTGTGTAAACGTGGGATGTTTCACTGACAACAATGGGGTCAGCAGGTAAATGCACTGCTAGGTAAAAAAAAAGCTGCTTGTACTTGGAAACAAAACATCTACGCTAGACATATATTTATCTTTTAAACTTCCAATGTTAATATTGACATAAATGCATACCAAACTAAGAAATAAAAGTTACATTTTTACGTTTCAGTCAGATTCAAAAGCATTCAATGTCATTTTCTATCACAACCAGAATACATTCAAATCAGTGCCTGAATTCAGAAGTTGCATGACACGATCATCGCATGCCCCTTGGATATATTCATATTTATACTATATATCTTGGTTATATATCTTTAAATGTAATTTTTTAATGCATTTCACTACATGCATTCAGGGCTCGACATTATTCACTTTTTGGTTCACAAACCACTCTGGTCGAGTGGTTTTCCAAAGTTAGCCACGCAGCATTTAAGTTTTAGTGGTACAGAAAAATACTTTGCACATCTACAACGTGAGACAGGTGCGTCAGAAGGGGCCAGGCAGGTTAAAAGTTGTAAAAAGAAAACTCCCGCACACTGTCTGATTTGCCAAAATATATCACGTTTAATAATGGGCAACGTTTTGGTACTAGACCATCTTCAGGCAAATGGTGTTACATCCTGAGAAGCCATCTTTTGTAGGAGGCGACTGCTTTTGTGCACCAGTCAACAACTTCCACATGAAATCAGGCATTAATACATAACATTCATTCACATACAGTACTATATATAGAGCTTAAACTTCAATACAGCCCCTCTAAAGTATAATAGTAGTAGTATAATAATATATATCATACCAGAGCAATCTAAAGTAAAGTAGATGGATGTTGATTTCTGTATAATGAATCCACACAGAATTATGTAGAGCATTCATATTTAGGTATATTTCCAAAACCTGTTGGTACCTTAACCATTAATAGATAAATAGAGGAAACATATCACAATAAACACAACAAGAGTCCTCACAAAAATCATTGAGTATCAGTGGTCAAAACTTTCATATAAAACAAGAAATACGTGCAGACACAGAAGTATTGACAGTATAAACAACCATTTCTAAAAGAGGGATCAGTCTTTTTCCAAATCAAATTCTTTAGACAGAAGGGTATTTCTAAGACTATTTTTATACGTATAAAACGACAACAGAGGAAATCCATTAAATGTACTTTTTCATTCCAAAAAAATAACTCCCCGAAATGTTATACAAAGGAAGATGAAGATAGATTGTCAGCCTGTCTAGTTTGGTAATTGGAGAGATTTCCTCTGAGGCGCTTGTTGTGTCAGTGTTTGACCTTATCAGCAGATGGCAGTGTTGATATGCAGTGCCATTGAAAAAATATAGCACATCATGGCCCCAGATTACTTTATGTAGTTGTGTAAATGTGTGGGTATGCAAAAACTACCAGCCCAAAGTTATTATATTTGAAGCACATATACTTGTATTTATTCCAAAGAGTAAAATAGCATTGAGTAAAATAATGAACACAAAGTCATGTAACTTTACAGCAGAACACCATGAATAATATCTATCTATACACTATTATAGGGATTAAAATTGATTGAGTGCAGGTTGATGGCTTAAAACAGTGGTTCTAAACCTTGGGGGTCGGGACCCCTGAGGGGGTCACAAGATCATTTCTGGGGGTCGCCAGATGGTTGGGGAGAAAAAAATGAAAACAACATTTTAGACTTGGGGAATGTTTTTTACATTACTGTGTGAGGTCGGTACATTTCATGTGTTGTATATCTAGGGCTTCATTCGTAAAGTAGGAGGTCCTGGAACACAGAAAGGGGTCTGAAGGCGTGGGGGGGGAGTCACAAACGCATCAAAAATCCACAGAGCCTGGGGCACTTGGACAAGGCTAGGTGCTAGCCGCTAAAACTAAAACTAAACTGTCATTAAAGAAAAGCATTATACAAAAGTCACCCAAAATCAGCAGGGGGAGGCGTGCAGAAACAGCTGTTTACACCGGTTTGCAGCTCTCTTTCTCTCGTTCTCGGGGGGCGGGGGGTTGCGAACACGAACCTCATTATTCTGCGGGGGTCACAACTCGAAAAGGTTGAGAACCGCTGGCTTAAAACACTAGACAGGCTACAACGATGCAACACGTAAGCCTAAAACAAGAAGACACAAGCATGGACGTGGAGTAAGATGACACAGCCACGGTTACAGATCATGACAGCTTGATGGCATGAGAAAAACATAACACAAATAACACGTGTGAGGTTTTGAATATGCAGAAAGTTTTGAACAATACAGGAGAATAATAATAATAATTTCCTTGACATAAATAAAGACATTTCCACCATAACTTGATGCAGAAAAAGCATGAATTGTTGCAGAAAAATTCAGCAGAATGCAGGAAATTAAGTGTTAGACAGCACAAAGTTTTCTGGGGGAGGACACCCAGACCCACCAGTTATAATGTGCCGCCCCACCCCTCCACCCCCCCAATTTTGGGTAGAGCCATACCTTCCTCAGTGCCTATGTATATGTTATTCTATTTAACCTGAATTGAATGTGTGCAGTAGCTTAAGAGGTGAGATAATCACCCAAATGTTAATTGGGTGTGTTTTACATCTCAGCTGGGTGTGTGTGTGTGTGTGTGTGTGTGTGTGTGTGTGTGTGTGTGTGTGTGTGTGTGTGTCTGTGGGGGGGATTCCTGGGGGGATTCCCTGTAATGAATGTGTCTTAATTGTGGCATGCAGGCTATTTGACATTTGAAAAGTCCGATGATCTCTCTTCATTCTTCACAGCCATTTGCATTTCCGTCTTTAAGGTCAAATGGGTTTGAATAATACATTAAGGAGGTTGTTAAGCTCACAGCCAGCCATACCTGTCGCCACAAAGACACCAGCTGAGTGTTGCTGAGCTCACTGAATGTTACAGAAGCGGCCAATTTAATATCACATTGGGAAGCAAACACAGCATCCGGTTATTAACCGCAATATAAGGTCAAGAGTCAGTAGAAGATAATGTCATTTATTAGGGCTGGGACAATATGCTTTTGTTGTAACCCCCCCCCCCTTGCTGTAAATTATACCTACACATAAAACTCAAAATAAAACGGTACGTACAAAGTAGCCTACATACAAAACAAGTACAAGTGCTGAAAGGTCAACCAAAAAGCCTGTTTAAATGTTATTTTAGTGATTTATGAAACGACTCGGTGCCATATTTCTACGTATGTATGTGAACTATCAAAGGGCTAAACCTGGAATAAATTCAAGATCAAAGGAAGGCCCAAATTAGAAACCTTGGCAGGAGATTGGAAGAATTTAATGAGCAAAAATTAACATGTATTAAATCTGACCCGGTGCTTACATGGCAGATGTTGAGCGGAGCAGCGAGCACACACGGCATCAGAGATAAACAGCGGCGGGGAGCATGGGAACCTCCACATAACATCCCTTTTATTCCATTTCAGATACAGATACAGCGTTTGGTCTGAGGATGACACCAGTAGTCTCTGCAGATGACAGACATTTCCATAAACTCTTCCATACTGTTTTACTGCTGCATCTCGCCCAATGGGAGCCCTGCTAACATTTTAATTTGCTGCGTGGAGGCGGAGCATGCCAACGAACCAAATATGTGTTACTAAGGCTGTCAAAGTCAACTTCACTAAGCGCCACACTGGACAAAAAGAATCCCATCAAGGACCAGACATCTGGTTATTGACATGCTTTGATTTCATCGAAAAAGTCAAACATCTTTGACTGTGTTATTGCATGTCTCATATAGTCTTCTCACTTACAGTTTGGTCCACATAAAGTCCCAAAAAAGTATGTTAGCCGTCAAAGAAATAAGCTACAAAAAAGGTTTAAAAAAAGGTGCTAAAAACGTCAGAAAAATGTTCTTAAAAAGCACCAAAAGCTTCGGCAAAATTGACAAAAACTTCAGGAAACACAACAAAACGTTGAAAAAGTGACAAAATGTATTATAAACCTAAATTAATTTGCGGGCCGGATCGAAATCTGTGAGAAGCCGAGTTGTACTAAGGTCATTAATATGCAAAAATTATAAATAAATTATGTTTATTATTATTATTATTATTATTAAATTAGTCACAGGGACGTTGGAACTATTTTGTCGGAGGGGGTGCAGTAAATATATGTGTGTGTGTGTGTGTGTGTGTGTGTGTGTGTGTGTGTGTGTGTGTGTGTGTGTGGGTGTGTGTGTGTGTGTGGGTGTGTGTGTGTGTGTGTGTGTGTGTGTGTGTGTGTGTGTGTGTGTGTGTGTGTGGGTGTGTGGGTGTGTGTGTGTGTGTGTGTGTGTGTGTGTGTGTTCACATTCTAATGCCATTATTCCATCATATACACTGATCTTAATTATTGCAGGTAATGACTTTTCCTCCCTATATTCGTTTGCATTATATTGTTATTTTTATCATTGCCTATATCTATATCTATATGCAAAATATATATACATTTTTACATTTTCGAGGAAAAACGTCGGAAAAAAAGGCAAACTTCGGTAAAAAAAAAAACCCCGCCAAAAATGTAAACTAAAACGTTGAAGAAAAAAAAACTCAAACGTTGAAAGCATCAAAAGTGTAAAAAAAAAAAAAGCCGAAAAAAATGTCAAAAGCATCAAACGCCAACACAATTCTTGATTGGCCAACGGTGCACTCAAATTAAATGATTATGATATGATGATGACCAAACGGGCCGCTGGGTTGTTATAGTTACTCTTATAGGCTGCATTGATATTTGGTCCCACCCCTAATAACGACATGTAAATATGTACTTATATATAGAGAGATGTAAACAGTTCTTAACCCTTGTGTTGACTTTGTTTCAACCTTGAAAAAAACATTTTTTTTCTGACATTTGTGACGCCTTTTTTCACAATTTGTTTTTGCTTTTTCCAACATTTTAAATTTTAAAATTTTTCTTCTACACATTTTCAGCGCTTATTTCTACGTCCAATATTTTCTAATATAAAACAAAAATTTTAAATGGGCCAATGTGACCTGAAGTCAACACAAGGGTTAAGTGAAGTGTATAAAACAGATTTCATGATATTTCCTGGGATAAGATCAAACTAATATGAGATGAATATAAATGAATAAGCATGTACAGGCAGAGGGATGTATTTAACAAGTCGATCATTGGGGGGCTGAGTTTCATAATAAGGCTTCTATTCTGTCTTAGGAGGACTGAACATTGCTGTGGATGTATAGCCTTGAGGAGACAGATTTCTGGCTGCTTTTGACAACTCGTTACCTGTAATTTCACTGACGGATCGGTGAAGTGGCTCCGAGCGGGCAGACTGTGTGCTTTGTGCCTGGAGTGATGTAAGATGCAACAGCAAATAAGCAAACGATTTATTATGGTTAATGATTGCTTAAAACAGAGGGGGGGGACTTGACAGTGTGGTGTCTCTGCGATGAGGGGGGGGAGGGGCTGACACATCCTCAGATTAATCAACAATGAAAACAATCGTTAGCAGTGCTACTGATGGTGCTGTCTACTCTCTGGAGACATACAGATTAAATACACAAACTGAATCTTCCAATCAGCTCAAATACTGTTGAGAGGTAATATTTCCCAGCTTCCCCACTAACCCTAACCCTGTTGGTAAGGCAACAGTGCGCGCGTCCTCCCCCTTGCTCCGACATAATTGGTCCATCCCTGGCACTACCCCTCATCTCTCCAAAGCCACCAAAAACTATAACCTACCTTGTGTATTTTTCCCTAATTGAAATGCCTAATGAGGTCCCAGGGGCTCCATCCCATTACCTCGGAGTTAATTAAAGCCTAAGCAGTGTGCCAAACAGTGAATAAAGATGCAGGGAAAGTGCAAAAAAAGAGGAACAGGGTTCGGTGTTCTGCTGGGATGGCGCTGACCTGCTTTTTTTTTTGTCATTGTTGTGGGACGTTATACTCCGAGACGGAGCAGATGTCTATTATTTATTTCGGGGCTTTTAAATTTTCATTCAGGCTGTTGTGTTAGAGCGTAATTCTGCTTTATTAAACATTAAACTGGCTGCCATACGCTAACATACAGCAGGTACGTTATGGGCTTTTATTTCATGTACAGTGTGGCCACTGGTGGAAGAAGTATCCAGATCCTTTACTACTAATACCACAGTAAAAACATGCACGCACACACACACACACACACACACACACACACACACACACACACACACACACACACACACACACACACACAGGCTACAGTAAAAATAAAAGTACAAAGTTACAAGTTAAAGTCCTGCATTTAAATTGTACTAAAAGTAAAAGTACTCGATGCAGAAAAATGCTCCCATTGTAGAAAGAGTAAAGGATCCAACCAGTTGTGTGTGTGATGGTCTGATCCTCTCAGCTGGACTTGTAGCCGTTATATTGTTGGCTAGTTGACTTTAGAATCAAACATCAGATTTTATAAACTAGAGATGGTCCGATACCATTTTTTGCTTCCTGAACTTGCGTATCGGCCGATACCGAGTACTGCTCCGACACCAGTGTGTCATATATTTGATTGTGTTTTAACAGCTGTATACTACTATCCCTGTATGATGATATGATGTATAACAGCTGTATACTACTATCTCTGTATGGATGATATGATGTATAACAGCTGTATACTACTATCCCTGTATGGATGATATGATGTATAACAGCTGTATACTACTATCCCTGTATGATGATATGATGTATAACAGCTGTATACTACTATCCCTGTATGATGATATGATGTATAACAGCTGTATACTACTATCCCTGTATGATGATATGATGTATAACAGCTGTATACTACTATCCCTGTATGATGATATGATGTATAACAGCTGTATACTACTATCCCTGTATGATGTGATATGATGTATAACAGCTGTATACTACTATCCCTGTATGATGATATGATGTATAACAGCTGTATACTACTATCCCTGTATGGATGATATGATGTATAACAGCTGTATACTACTATCCCTGTATGGATGATATGATGTATAACAGCTGTATACTACTATCCCTGTATGGATGATATGATGTATAACAGCTGTATACTACTATCCCTGTATGATGATATGATGTATAACAGCTGTATACTACTATCCCTGTATGATGATATGATGTATAACAGCTGTATACTACTATCCCTGTATGATGATATGATGTATAACAGCTGTATACTACTATCCCTGTATGGATGATATGATGTATAACAGCTGTATACTACTATCCCTGTATGATGTGATATGATGTATAACAGCTGTATACTACTATCCCTGTATGGATGATATGATGTATAACAGCTGTATACTACTATCCCTGTATGATGATATGATGTATAACAGCTGTATACTACTATCCCTGTATGATGATATGATGTATAACAGCTGTATACTACTATCCCTGTATGGATGATATGATGTATAACAGCTGTATACTACTACCCCTGTATGGATGATATGATGTATAACAGCTGTATACTACTATCCCTGTATGGATGATATGATGTATAACAGCTGTATACTACTATCTCTGTATGGATGATATGATGTATAACAGCTGTATACTACTATCCCTGTATGATGTGATATGATGTATAACAGCTGTATACTACTATCCCTGTATGATGATATGATGTATAACAGCTGTATACTACTATCCCTGTATGATGATATGATGTATAACAGCTGTATACTACTATCCCTGTATGATGATATGATGTATAACAGCTGTATACTACTATCCCTGTATGATGATATGATGTATAACAGCTGTATACTACTATCCCTGTATGATGATATGATGTATAACAGCTGTATACTACTATCCCTGTATGATGATATGATGTATAACAGCTGTATACTACTATCCCTGTATGATGATATGATGTATAACAGCTGTATACTACTATCCCTGTATGATGATATGATGTATAACAGCTGTATACTACTATCCCTGTATGGATGATATGATGTATAACAGCTGTATACTACTATCCCTGTATGATGATATGATGTATAACAGCTGTATACTACTATCCCTGTATGATGATATGATGTATAACAGCTGTATACTACTATCCCTGTATGGATGATATGATGTATAACAGCTGTATACTACTATCTCTGTATGGATGATATGATGTATAACAGCTGTATACTACTATCCCTGTATGATGATATGATGTATAACAGCTGTATACTACTATCCCTGTATGGATGATATGATGTATAACAGCTGTATACTACTATCCCTGTATGATGATATGATGTATAACAGCTGTATACTACTATCCCTGTATGATGTGATATGATGTATAACAGCTGTATACTACTATCCCTGTATGGATGATATGATGTATAACAGCTGTATACTACTATCCCTGTATGATGTGATATTATTTCTATCTTTGTTGTCGGTCTGGCTCAGGTTAAACTCTTTGAGAAACATGAACAAACGCAAACAATGAACGCCCCAGAACTTTCTTTTATTCTGCAGTTTGACAGAGTAGGGATGCACTGAATCCAGGATTTGGTTGAATATTGAATATTTAACAGGGTTACACAACGTTAGCTTTCTAATTTCACCCACCCAACATGCCTTCTGTAGTAGAATGGCTTCGAATGACGACCAAAAACGCCTGTCTTTTACTGTGAACATTTACTCTTCAATATGTTGCAGTTTTACACACAAGAAAGTGAACAACTGCTTAAAAAGTTTTTTTTTTTTAACTATATTGCACATAAATAGCACGGATGCATGGATGCATTCTATTCAACGATCTTCGCAGGTAAAATCAATCATTACTTTCATTGAATTTTGGGTGTTATATTCAATTTTATAGCATTTGAAAAACAAGTTTCAATGGTTTCAACAGACAGATACCAGTCTGTGATTCACTCAACATCCTCTGATCATAACTAGTATGCAAAAATAATTCATAAGTTCTGCTTTTTTTAACTCAAAAAATAGATATGTTATTTGGACTAGGTTTATTGACCATGAATTAAAAAAAAAAAGCATCTCAGTAAGCTAGCACGTAGTACACGACAGACAACTTTCGTGTAGGGTACTTCAAAATAAAAGCACTTCCTGTGACGGTTTGCAGTAAAACTAAATTACTGTTAAATAAGGTTGTGTACCTTTTCACATATCAGCTGCAAATCAAGTACTGTAAATAATGTAAATAGTGAGTTTTAATCACACTATAATTGACCATTTCCTTTAGACTGTTTTAAACTAAACAGGAATTTCTTATTTAAGTACGTTTCACAACCCCTTCATCATACACTGGTTAGCCAAAATTTGCCAAACAAACTTGTCACTCATCTGGCGACAGCATTGTGCTTTCCTACGATGTGGAAAGAGCGTGTGAATTCAACATTAAGTTGTTACATTTAACTATTTTAGAGGCTGTGGACGTTGTTGACTTCATTAATGTGTTGACTGTGTTAACGGACTGAGGATGGGAGGAGGACTCGGTATTCAGCCGAACCCCAAAGATCTGGACTTGGTGCATCCCTAGTAATGAGTGCAAAACTCTTAATTTGCAAAGTAACTAAAGTAACTAGTAACTAAAGTAACTAGTAACTAAAGCTGTAACAGATGAGTGGAGTAACTAAAGTAACTAGTAACTAAAGCTGGAACAGATGAATGTAGAGGAGTAACTAAAGTAACTAGTAACTAAAGCTGTAACAGATGAATGGAGCGGAGTAACTAAAGTAACTAGTAACTAAAGCTGTAACAGATGAATGTAGTGGAGTAACTAAAGTAACTAGTAACTAAAGCTGTAACAGATGAATGTAGTAGAGTAACTAAAGTAACTAGTAACTAAAGTAACTAGTAACTAAAGCTGTAACAGATGAATGTAGTAGAGTAACTAAAGTAACTAGTAACTAAAGCTGTAACAGATGAATGTAGCGGAGTAACTAAAGTAACTAGTAACTAAAGCTGGAACAGATGAATGTAGCGGAGTAACTAAAGTAACTAGTAACTAAAGCTGGAACAGATGAATGTAGTGGAGTAACTAAAGTAACTAGTAACTAAAGCTGGAACAGGTGAATGTAGCGGAGTAACTAAAGTAACTAGTAACTAAAGCTGGAACAGGTGAATGTAGCGGAGTAACTAAAGTAACTAGTAACTAAAGCTGGAACAGATGAATGTAGCGGAGTAACTAAAGTAACTAGTAACTAAAGCTGGAACAGATGAATGTAGCGGAGTAACTAAAGTAACTAGTAACTAAAGCTGTAACAGGTGAATGTAGTGGAGTAACTAAAGTAACTAGTAACTAAAGCTGGAACAGATGAATGTAGCGGAGTAACTAAAGTAACTAGTAACTAAAGCTGTAACAGATGAATGTAGAGGAGTAACTAAAGTAACTAGTAACTAAAGCTGTAACAGATGAATGGAGCGGAGTAACTAAAGTAACTAGTAACTAAAGCTGTAACAGATGAATGTAGTGGAGTAACTAAAGTAACTAGTAACTAAAGCTGTAACAGATGAATGTAGTAGAGTAACTAAAGTAACTAGTAACTAAAGTAACTAGTAACTAAAGCTGGAACAGATGAATGTAGTGGAGTAACTAAAGTAACTAATAACTAAAGCTGGAACAGATGAATGTAGCGGAGTAACTAAAGTAACTAGTAACTAAAGCTGGAACAGATGAATGTAGCGGAGTAACTAAAGTAACTAGTAACTAAAGCTGGAACAGATGAATGTAGCGGAGTAACTAAAGTAACTAGTAACTAAAGCTGGAACAGATGAATGTAGTGGAGTAACTAAAGTAACTAGTAACTAAAGCTGTAACAGATGAATGTAGTGGAGTAACTAAAGTAACTAGTAACTAAAGTAACTAGTAACTAAAGCTGTAACAGATGAATGTAGTGGAGTAAAAAGTACATTATTTCTCTCTGAGATGTAGCAGAGTAGAAGTAGAAAGTGGCATGAAAAGAAAAGACTCAAGTAAAGTACAAGTACCTCAACATTTGTACTTAAGTACAGTACTTGAGTAAATGTACTTAGTTACATTACACCACTGAATGTGGCTGTAATAAAATGATACCGCTCATTAAATGTTGATTTGTAACACCTACGGAGGGCAGTTATGGAGAATCCAGACCACATGACCTCGTTAAAAAAAAGACAAAGACACGAGCTGGTCGACACGTGGAAAGACCAAGACGAGACATTTGCTTTTAAGAAACAATTTCAAATGTTTATTTTAACATGTCAAAGAAGGGTGGGGGGGAGGAGGAGGGAGAAGGGGGGCACACACTCATGAATTGAAAAAAAAAGGGGAGGGGGGGGGGGGGCGGCTGCAATTATTGGCCAGTACTATGACTTCAACTTAACACTAACATTAATCAGCTTTTGGCTAACAAGAAAACGTATTTTTGTTCCTTATTTTTTTTTTTTCTTTTTTTTATATAAAGAAACGTTATGTACAATGGTTCTTTTATACAAGAGGTTCATTTGGATAAATGCATCATCATCAAAACAAGAAGAAAAGAAACCAGTTCTGCGGTAAAACTTTACAAAAAAATACATTTTGTTTTCATTGAGAGATGGAGAGAAGGAGACGGTCAAATATTGACCAATAATATTTCTTCCTTTTCATTACATTTATTTTTTTTATTTTTATTTTTTAGAAAAAAAGCAGTTCTAATAGCTATTTTTTTGTAAAGAAAAGCAATATACAGCACAACACGCGGGACAAAAATGGCATTATTTTTCTTCTCCTAATTCACTCAGTCGGATTGTTTGGTAACCAAGGAGAGGGGCTGCGACTGGAACAGGGCATGATGGGAGTGAAGGGCTGCCTGATGGAAAGGGGAAGGGGGGGAGAGCATGGAGGGGTGCAGAGAGCTGAAAGGGATTGGCCGGCTGAGGATGGGCGTGGTCGAGTGGCTCCCTGAAGAACCAATCGGGATGGAGAGATGGGAGGAGGAGGAGGAAGAAGAAGAAGAGGAAGAGGAGGAAGAAGAAGATGTGGATCCAGAAGCCTTGCCGGGCAGGGAGAAGTGGTGGTGGTGCATGCGTCCCTCCGGTTTGGTGGTGAGCGACAGCGGCTGGGCCTGCTCAGAGTGCGTGGCGGCCGGTGCGGCCGGCGAGGCCAGGGCGGCCGAGGGCGTGGCGGGCGAGTCCAGCATGCTGCCGTGGGATGACGCCGGGCTGTCGCACATCTTCTCCGAGGGCAGGTACTGCACGCACTGCTTCTTGCTTCGGATGGAGAAGTCTGCGAGGGAAAGAAAAGGAGAAGCGAGGACGCTGAATTATGGATCGGCTGCTGGCTGCAAAAATCTGGTTCATGTCCCTCAGGGCTGCCGCCAACAGACGCCGGCGAGCCGTTGTCACAACAGTGGAGACGATGGCAGTGAATGGGACAACGTTCAAATCAAGTTGGAAACACATTGCGACAGGGAGCGGGAAAAGAAGATGTTAAAGTGCTCATATTATGCTCATCTTCAGGTTCATAATTATATTTAGAGGTTATACCAAAATAGGTTTACATGGTTTAATTTTCAAAAAACACCATATTTTTGTTGTACTGCTCATTGCTGCAGCTCCTCTTTTCACCCTGTGTTCAGGTCTCTGTTTTAGCTCCAGAGTGAGACATCTCACTGCTGTAACATCTTTGTTGGGAGTCGCACATGCTCAGTAGCTAGGTAAGACCACATGCTCAGTAGCTAGGTAAGATCACATGCTCAGTAGCTAGGTAAGGACTACATGCTCAGTAGCTAGGTAAGACCACATGCTCAGTAGCTAGGTAAGACCACATGCTCAGTAGCTAGGTAAGATCACATGCTCAGTAGCTAGGTAAGGACTACTAGCCAGTCAGAAGCAGAGTATGAGGGCGTGCCCTGACAGTACCTAGGTAAGGACTACTAGCCAGTCAGAAGCAGAGTATGAGGGCGTGCCCTGACAGTACCTAGGTAAGGACTACTAGCCAGTCAGAAGCAGAGTATGAGGGCCCTGACAGTACCTAGGTAAGGACTACTAGCCAGTCAGGAGCAGAGTATGAGGGCCCTGACAGTACCTAGGTAAGGACTACTAGCCAGTCAGAAGCAGAGTATGAGGGCGTGCCCTGACAGTACCTAGGTAAGGACTACTAGCCAGTCAGAAGCAGAGTATGAGGGCCCTGACAGTACCTAGGTAAGGACTACTAGCCAGTCAGAAGCAGAGTATGAAGGCGTGCCCTGACAGTACCTAGGTAAGGACTACTAGCCAGTCAGGAGCAGAGTATGAGGGCCCTGACAGTACCTAGGTAAGGACTACTAGCCAGTCAGAAGCAGAGTATGAGGGCCCTGACAGTACCTAGGTAAGGACTACTAGCCAGTCAGAAGCAGAGTATGAGGGCGTGCCCTGACAGTACCTAGGTAAGGACTACTAGCCAGTCAGGAGCAGAGTATGAGGGCCCTGACAGTACCTAGGTAAGGACTACTAGCCAGTCAGGAGCAGAGTATGAGGGCGTGCCCTGACAGTACCTAGGTAAGGACTACTAGCCAGTCAGAAGCAGAGTATGAGGGCGTGCCCTGACAGTACCTAGGTAAGGACTACTAGCCAGTCAGAAGCAGAGTATGAGGGCCCTGACAGTACCTAGGTAAGGACTACTAGCCAGTCAGGAGCAGAGTATGAGGGCCCTGACAGTACCTAGGTAAGGACTACTAGCCAGTCAGAAGCAGAGTATGAGGGCGTGCCCTGACAGTACCTAGGTAAGGACTACTAGCCAGTCAGAAGCAGAGTATGAGGGCCCTGACAGTACCTAGGTAAGGACTACTAGCCAGTCAGAAGCAGAGTATGAAGGCGTGCCCTGACAGTACCTAGGTAAGGACTACTAGCCAGTCAGGAGCAGAGTATGAGGGCCCTGACAGTACCTAGGTAAGGACTACTAGCCAGTCAGAAGCAGAGTATGAGGGCCCTGACAGTACCTAGGTAAGGACTACTAGCCAGTCAGAAGCAGAGTATGAGGGCGTGCCCTGACAGTACCTAGGTAAGGACTACTAGCCAGTCAGGAGCAGAGTATGAGGGCCCTGACAGTACCTAGGTAAGGACTACTAGCCAGTCAGGAGCAGAGTATGAGGGCGTGCCCTGACAGTACCTAGGTAAGGACTACTAGCCAGTCAGAAGCAGAGTATGAGGGCGTGCCCTGACAGTACCTAGGTAAGGACTACTAGCCAGTCAGAAGCAGAGTATGAGGGCGTGCCCTGACAGTACCTAGGTAAGGACTACTAGCCAGTCAGGAGCAGAGTATGAGGGCCCTGACAGTACCTAGGTAAGGACTACTAGCCAGTCAGAAGCAGAGTATGAGGGCGTGCCCTGACAGTACCTAGGTAAGGACTACTAGCCAGTCAGAAGCAGAGTATGAGGGCCCTGACAGTACCTAGGTAAGGACTACTAGCCAGTCAGAAGCAGAGTATGAAGGCGTGCCCTGACAGTACCTAGGTAAGGACTACTAGCCAGTCAGGAGCAGAGTATGAGGGCCCTGACAGTACCTAGGTAAGGACTACTAGCCAGTCAGAAGCAGAGTATGAGGGCCCTGACAGTACCTAGGTAAGGACTACTAGCCAGTCAGAAGCAGAGTATGAGGGCGTGCCCTGACAGTACCTAGGTAAGGACTACTAGCCAGTCAGGAGCAGAGTATGAGGGCCCTGACAGTACCTAGGTAAGGACTACTAGCCAGTCAGGAGCAGAGTATGAGGGCGTGCCCTGACAGTACCTAGGTAAGGACTACTAGCCAGTCAGAAGCAGAGTATGAGGGCGTGCCCTGACAGTACCTAGGTAAGGACTACTAGCCAGTCAGAAGCAGAGTATGAGGGCGTGCCCTGACAGTACCTAGGTAAGGACTACTAGCCAGTCAGAAGCAGAGTATGAGGGCGTGCCATGCTAGCAGCTAGGCGAGCATTATAACGTGTGTTCCAAAGTGACCACGTTTGTCTCTGAAGTAAAGGCTGGACTACAATAGAGCTGTTTGGAGCAGTTTGTGAACAGTGTTTTCTGTTGGAGATGGTAAGTCCCTTTGGGGGGGACTGTGGGCTTTTTCACTTTGTAAACCTATAACGTGCACAAAAAAAAAAAAAAATAAATAAATAATATATATATATATATATATATATATATATATATATATATATATATATATATATATATATATATATATATATATATATATATATATATAACACAATAAAGGAAAGGGGGGAAAAGCCAAAAAGCATAATATGAGCACTTTTAACATGCTTGCAACCAAGCATTATGTAATAAAATGTCAAAATGTGATAAATGTATACTTTCATTATGTAATAATCTGATGCATTTTGTAAACCCTGAACAAAATGTGTAATACATTTAGTGATGAAAGATAATACTAATCTACTGAACAAATAGAATTCATAAAATAAACCTGACAATGTTAAAAAAAAAATGGAATAAAGACATCCATTATGGTTTGTTATTACATAATACACCGCGTTACATGTTAGTGCAACCCTCGCAGTTTGTAGAAAGACATGTATAACATATATAGGGTTCAGGTATTTATTACTAAATGCGGCAGATTATTACATAATGCCTTGTTACAAGATGGTTTGCATTTTAGAGCTGCAAAGATGAATCGATTAGGAGTCTATTAAATGAATCGTATTATGATAAAAAAAGTCTTAATTCTCTGCATGCAGCTTTCTTAAATGTGAATATCTTCTAGTCTCTTCTCTCCTCTGACAGTAATCTGAATATCTTCTAGTCTCTTCTCTCCTCTGGGACAGTAATCTGAATATCTTCTAGTCTCTTCTCTCCTCTGGGACAGTAATCTGAATATCTTCTAGTCTCTTCTCTCCTCTGGGACAGTAATCTGAATATCTTCTAGTCTCTTCTCTCCTCTGTGACAGTAATCTGAATATCTTCTAGTCTCTTCTCTCCTCTGGGACAGTAATCTGAATATCTTCTAGTCTCTTCTCTCCTCTGACAGTAATCTGAATATCTTCTAGTCTCTCCTCTGGGACAGTAATCTGAATATCTTCTAGTCTCTTCTCTCCTCTGGGACAGTAATCTGAATATCTTCTAGTCTCTCCTCTGGGACAGTAATCTGAATATCTTCTAGTATCTTCTCTCCTCTGGGACAGTAATCTGAATATCTTCTAGTCTCTTCTCTCCTCTGACAGTAATCTCAATATCTTCTAGTCTCTTCTCTCCTCTGACAGTAATCTGAATATCTTCTAGTATCTTCTCTCCTCTGGGACAGTAATCTGAATATCTTCTAGTCTCTTCTCTTCTCTGGGACAGTAATCTGAATATCTTCTAGTCTCTTCTCTCCTCTGTGACAGTAATCTGAATATCTTCTAGTCTCTTCTCTCCTCTGGGACAGTAATCTGAATATCTTCTAGTCTCTTCTCTCCTCTGGGACAGTAATCTGAATATCTTCTAGTCTCTTCTCTTCTCTGGGACAGTAATCTGAATATCTTCTAGTCTCTTCTCTCCTCTGACAGTAATCTGAATATCTTCTAGTCTCTTCTCTCCTCTGTGACAGTAATCTGAATATCTTCTAGTCTCTTCTCTCCTCTGACAGTAATCTGAATATCTTCTAGTCTCTTCTCTCCTCTGTGACAGTAATCTGAATATCTTCTAGTATCTTCTCTCCTCTGTGACAGTAATCTGAATATCTTCTAGTCTCTTCTCTTCTCTGGGACAGTAATCTGAATATCTTCTAGTCTCTTCTCTCCTCTGTGACAGTAATCTGAATATCTTCTAGTCTCTTCTCTCCTCTGGGACAGTAATCTGAATATCTTCTAGTCTCTTCTCTCCTCTGTGACAGTAATCTGAATATCTTCTAGTCTCTTCTCTCCTCTGACAGTAATCTGAATATCTTCTAGTGTCTTCTCTCCTATAGGACAGTAATCTGAATATCTTCTAGTCTCTTCTCTCCTCTGACAGTAATCTGAATATCTTCTAGTATCTTCTCTCCTCTGGGACAGTAATCTGAATATCTTTGAGTTGGGGACAAAAGGAGACATTTCAGTTCATCATTTTGGGCTTTTTGGGAAACACTGATCCACATTTTTCACCATTTTCTGACCAAACAACTACTCAAATAATCCAGAAAATAATCGACAGATTAATCATCGTTATGCAGCCCTAGTGCATGTATGATGGGGGAAAAAAGAAACATGACATCTGAATGTGCACTGAAGGGTGGAAGGCTGTCTTATTTTGGACACATTACAGCAGACATACCTGCCACTATTAGCACTGAACCTCATAAGCTGCTTGTCAACGTACAGAAGCAGGGAAAGAAGTCAGGACGTGTTAGTGAAGGAAAAGAATCCATGCAGGAAAGGTAGATCAACTAAACAAAGAAAGAAAGAAGCACAAAGCCCTCGCTACAGTTATTACAAGGTACCCCCAGGTCTCCACACGTTCAATTCTAGACGTTTTAAGACCTTTTTAATACCATTAAGGCTATGTTCACAAAGTTGAATAGGATGCTTTTGAGGTGAAAAGAAAGAAGCTGGCAGTGTTTTGGCTCCAAAAGGCAGCCGAGAGCGTCTTCTGTTGCTATAACAACAGCTACTGCTACAGTATCCTAGAGCGCTATGTGGAGCGGTGCTAACGTTAGATACAACAAAGTGGTGGAGCGAGCTAGAGAAAGAACAGAGAGAGAGAGAGAGAGAGAGAGAGAGAGAGAGACAGAGAGAGAGACAGACAGAGAGAGAGAGACAGAGAGAGACAGACAGAGAGAGACAGACAGACAGAGAGAGACAGACAGAGAGCGGTGCTAACATTAGCTAAAACAAAGTGGTGGAGCGAGCTAGAGAAAGAACAGAGAAAGAGAGAGAGAGAGAGAGAGACAGACAGACAGACAGACAGACAGAGAGACAGAGAGACAGAGAGAGAGACAGACATACAGACAGACAGAGAGAGAGAGAGAGAGAGAGAGAGAGAGAGAGAGAGAGAGACAGGGAGAGAGAGAGAGACAGCGAGAGAGAGAGATGCTAACGTTAGATACAACAAAGTGGTGGAGCGAGCTAGAGAGAGAACAGAGAGAGAGAGAGAGAGAGAGAGAGAGACAGAGAGACAGAGAGAGGTGCTAAGATAAAACAAAGCTAACTCGGTCATATCATATATCTCGCTGCGCTCCGACTCCATGTTTTCTTGTTGTTATGGAAACGACAGGTCTGGCTACTCTGCTTGTCATTGGTTGGCTGTCAAAAAAGCGCTAGCCGTAGGGCGGGTTCTTTTCAGAAAAGTCTTTGTGTGAACACAGCCGTAAGTTATTTCATCTTATGAAAGGACGATACAAATGTTAGACCTTTGTAAAGGAGACTGGAGACTTTCTAAAGAAAGACTTTTAAGGTCTTGTTTTTCAAATATTATAATTAAAGCTGCTCTAAGCGACGTTGGGTGACGTTACTTCTTGTTGACGTTCGAAGTATTTTCAAACAAAACGGAGGCTAGCTCGCCCCTCCCTCCTCCTCATCCCGTCCCCTCCCCCTCCCTTCCGTGCACTAACCCCCCCCAACCCCCAACCCCCAACCCCCAAAATCCTTCTTGTCTGTTATTGGCTGGAAGACTGTTATGTTTGGTGGTGCAGGTTGGCCAGTTTGTTTTTGTTGCTGTTTGTGGAGCCTGGGCTGTCTACAGAGACCGAGATTTTTTACAGTGTGTTCAGGGGACAGGCAGCTAGCAGAGAGTGAGGAGATATTTTTTACAGTGTGTTCAGGGGACAGGCAGCTAGCAGATAGTGAGGAGATATTTTTTACAGTGTGTTCAGGGGACAGGCAGCTAGCAGAGAGTGAGGAGATATTTTTTACAGTGTGTTCAGGGGACAGGCAGATAGTGAGGAGATATTTTTTACAGTGTGTTCAGGGGACAGGCAGCTAGCAGAGAGTGAGGAGATATTTTTTACAGTGTGTTCAGGGGACAGGCAGCTAGCAGAGAGTGAGGAGATATTTTTTACAGTGTGTTCAGGGGACAGGCAGCTAGCAGAGAGTGAGGAGATATTTTTTACAGTGTGTTCAGGGGACAGGCAGCTAGCAGATAGTGAGGAGATGTTTGCTGTATGTGACTAAAAATGTAGCCTGAAAACGTGTGACATTGCTTAGAGCACCTTTAAGACATTTTTACGCCTTTCAAGACCCCGCGGGTACCCTGTATTATCTCTTATTCTAGTTTGTGAAGAATAAAATCCAAATAAAGAAAGAAGAAAAGGCCCCTTACCTTCTGGTTTCGAGTCGGGTTTGTTGTCTCTCTTCCTCTTTTTTCGCTTTCCCTGCACGGAGAAAACAATGCTGTTAAAAACATCATCATCATCATCATCATCATCGTGATAGGAAACCCCTTCTACCACCCTGACGTATAGACCCAATCACAGAGTTGGTTAACGATAACGTCCGTCCCGTGCGTATGTAGGAATGAGAACATGAGCCTGCCGCTTCCCAAACCTGTCTGTGACATTCAGTTAGAAGCCCATAGTTCCTACAGAGGGCGTACTGTCTTATATGTATGTAGTTTCATTATTTCAAAAGGCTCAATCATTTTAACAGCTGGGCTCTGTAGATGTAATCAAACGTTAAGATTCCCGCGGAAACCCTGCTCAAAGACGCTAACAAAGCAACACAGAAATACAGACAATGATCCCAGCAGAGACCACAGATAGGTCAGACCCCCGTGCTTAATTAGATAGCTTTAAACGGTACAGTTACGGCTGAATATGACAACAGAAATTAAACAAGTTTTTGCCAATTTCATATGTCTCCTCTCCGCGATTCAAATGGACGGCCTTTTGTCTAACCGGAAGTTAACAGAGTCGTGTTTGACTCAACTTCCTGTGCTCCTGTGTGATATAAAAGCTGATGATGGAAACGTGCTACTCACATAGTTATCTCGTGCTGACCAGCCCGGGTAGAGCTGCGAGTGCAGTTGCCTCTCTTTTCTGGCCAGCTCGTAGTATTTGGC
>CM042314.1:2361774-2384274 GCA_023566125.1 Zingel zingel | reverse complement strand
TGTGTGTGTGTGTATAGGTTGCATACTGAACATGTCATAAGGTGTGTGTGTCTCTGTGTGTGTATGAGTGTGTCTCTGTGTGTGTGTGTGTGTGTGTGTGCGTCTCTGTGTGTGTGTGTGTGTGTGCGTGCGTGTGTGTGTATGCGTGTGTCTGTGTGTGTCTGTGTGTGTGTCTCTGTGTATGTGTGTATAGGTTGCATACTGAACATTTCATAAGGTGTGTGTGTCTCTGTGTGTGTGCGTGCGTGTGTGTATGCGTGTGTCTCTGTGTGTGTGCGTGCGTGTGTGTGTATGCGTGTGTCTCTGTGTGTGTGTGTGTGCGTGCGTGTGTGCGTGCGTGCGTACAGGCTGCATGTGTGACATGTTAATAGAATTCAAATGGAGTCATTTTCCGACCGACCATTAACTAGAGTGTGTGCCAGTGCGGTTCATTACAATGCTCCATTGTGCTAACAATTGGAAATAAAAGTGAGACCCTTTTGTGAAAGGTGTTCTCTGTGTGCACGGGGCTGTCGGAGCGCTCTCTGGAACGTGGTGAGGAAAGTGGTTTCAGGTGTCATGGCCATGCTGTCGCCATGGCAACAACACACTCCACTTTTCCGCAGCCATTGCTGAATGAAAGGGGCTTTTGAAGAACTCTTTATTTGGACAAAAAGGCAGGTATGTAACTCATTGTGCGTATGAGTTGAGTCCGGACGGACGCAGTGGGCACTGGTAAACCCGACCGATCAAACGTTGCCTCCTGTTGCCCCCATAGAGCCCTCCACACCTGAGTGCACATTTTCATGTTCTTTTATTTCTATTATAAATACATTAGAACTGAAAACACTAGAAGATATTCAGATTACTGTCCCAGAGGAGAGAAGATACTAGAAGATATTCAGATTACTGTCCCAGAGGAGAGAAGATACTAGAAGATATTCAGATTACTGTCCCAGAGGAGAGAAGATACTAGAAGATATTCAGATTACTGTCCCAGAGGAGAGAAGATACTAGAAGATATTCAGATTACTGTCCCAGAGGAGAGAAGACACTAGAAGATATTCAGATTACTGTCCCAGAGGAGAGAAGAGACTAGAAGATATTCAGATTACTGTCCCAGAGGAGAGAAGATACTAGAAGATATTCAGATTACTGTCCCAGAGGAGAGAAGAGACTAGAAGATATTCAGATTACTGTCCCAGAGGAGAGACTAGAAGATATTCAGATTACTGTCCCAGAGAAGAGACTAGAAGATATTCAGATTACTGTCCCAGAGGAGAGAAGACACTAGAAGATATTCAGATTACTGTCCCAGAGAAGAGACTAGAAGATATTCAGATTACTGTCCCAGAGGAGAGAAGACACTAGAAGATATTCAGATTACTGTCCCAGAGGAGAGAAGAGACTAGAAGATATTCAGATTACTGTCCCAGAGGAGAGAAGAGACTAGAAGATATTCAGATTACTGTCCCAGAGGAGAGAAGAGACTAGAAGATATTCAGATTACTGTCCCAGAGGAGAGACTAGAAGATATTCAGATTACTGTCCCAGAGAAGAGACTAGAAGATATTCAGATTACTGTCCCAGAGGAGAGAAGACACTAGAAGATATTCAGATTACTGTCCCAGAGAAGAGACTAGAAGATATTCAGATTACTGTCCCAGAGGAGAGAAGACACTAGAAGATATTCAGATTACTGTCCCAGAGGAGAGAAGAGACTAGAAGATATTCAGATTACTGTCCCAGAGGAGAGAAGAGACTAGAAGATATTCAGATTACTGTCCCAGAGGAGAGAAGAGACTAGAAGATATTCAGATTACTGTCCCAGAGGAGAGAAGACACTAGAAGATATTCATATTTAACAAGCTGAAATCTAAGAATTTTTGACATTTTTTTCCATAAAGAATGACTCAAACTGATTATTAACCGATAAAATCTATTATCAAAATAGTTGGTGATTTATTTTATAGTTGACTACTAATTGATTCATCTTTGCAGGTCTGGAATAATTACACAAGTTTCCACGGTTTCTTTCTTAAAGAAATGACTCCATATAGTTTGAGTTCACTAGAATAACCCTGACTGATTGTAACCGTTGGAGTCCAGGCTGCAAACACTCACACACAAAGACTAAAGTTAGAAGCTCGTTTTGACTCCTCGTTCAACATTTACTCTCTGACTGAGTATATAATCTGACCTAAAGGAAGGAATGGGTTTAAATACATGAGGTGTAATAAAACCATCTGTTACTAGGAACTGATATTTGGCTTTTTCTTTCCTCCTTTTGCCTTGAACCACTCAATAATTCATGCTGTATGAGCAAGGAGGTGCCACATGGTTCCCTGGGTGATAAACCTATACCGACTAAGTCTGTAAACATCCCATTTGGTCCCTGATGAATGCTGCTCCAAGTGATGGCATGCAGTCAAAATAATGCTCCCGATGCAGTCTGGGTAAATTATAGTGTGGTCTAGACCTACTCTATTTGTAATGTGTCCCGAGATAACTTCTGTTCGGATTTGACCCTAGAAATAAAATGGAATTGAAATAAGATTGTATTCATTCTTTAATTCTTTCTTGCTTCATTTTATACCTCATTATCTATAAACAACTTGAACGTTGCATCTTCTAGATACTAATAATGTAAACAATTAACCATTTCAACTTCATAATAAAGTTGAAATTAGGTTTTTTATTCCTACTTTAATGCTTTCTTGCTTCATTTTTGACTTTGTAATAATCACACTTTTAAAGTGCTCATATCATGCTCATCTTCAGGTTCATAATTGTAATTTGAGGTTGTACCAGAATAGGTTTATATGGTTTAATTTTCACCACATTTTTCTTGTACTGCACGTTGCTGCAGCTCCTCTTTTCACCCTGTGTTCAGGTCTCTGTTTTAGCTCCAGAGTGAGACCTCTCACTGCTGTAACATCTTTGTTGGCAGTCGCACATGCTCAGTAGCTAGGTAAGACCACATGCTCAGTAGCTAGGTAAGACCACATGCTCAGTAGCTAGGTAAGACCACATGCTCAGTAGCTAGGTAAGATCACATGCTCAGTAGCTAGGTAAGACCACATGCTCAGTAGCTAGGTAAGACCACATGCTCAGTAGCTAGGTAAGACCACATGCTCAGTAGCTAGGTAAGACCACATGCTCAGTAGCTAGGTAAGATCACATGTTCAGTAGCTAGGTAAGACCACATGCTCAGTAGCTAGGTAAGATCACATGCTCAGTAGCTAGGTAAGATCACACGCTCAGTAGCTAGGTAAGATCACACACTCAGTAGCTAGGTAAGATCACACGCTCAGTAGCTAGGTAAGACCACACGCTCAGTAGCTAGGTAAGACCACATACTCAGTAGCTAGGTAAGATCACACGCTCAGTAGCTAGGTAAGATCACACACTCAGTAGCTAGGTAAGATCACATGCTCAGTAGCTAGGTAAGACCACACGCTCAGTAGCTAGGTAAGATCACACGCTCAGTAGCTAGGTAAGACCACATGCTCAGTAGCTAGGTAAGATCACACGCTCAGTAGCTAGGTAAGATCACATGCTCAGTAGCTAGGTAAGACCACATGCTCAGTAGCTAGGTAAGATCACACGCTCAGTAGCTAGGTAAGATCACACGCTCAGTAGCTAGGTAAGACCACATGAGCAGTAGCTAGGTAAGATCACATGCTCAGTAGCTAGGTAAGACCACACGCTCAGTAGCTAGGTAAGACCACATGCTCAGTAGCTAGGTAAGATCACATGCTCAGTAGCTAGGTAAGATCACATGCTCAGTAGCTAGGTAAGACCACATGAGCAGTAGCTAGGTAAGACCACATGAGCAGTAGCTAGGTAAGACCACACGCTCAGTAGCTAGGTAAGACCACATGCTCAGTAGCTAGGTAAGACCACATGCTCAGTAGCTAGGTAAGACCACATGCTCAGTAGCTAGGTAAGACCACATGCTCAGTAGCTAGGTAAGATCACACGCTCAGTAGCTAGGTAAGATCACATGCTCAGTAGCTAGGTAAGACCACATGAGCAGTAGCTAGGTAAGGACTACATCATCTAGCTAGCGGTTTCTCCAACTTCAGTAGTACAAGGCAGGATTAGCCGGGAGACTTCTTCTAAACGAGGGCACACTTCCAACTTTGTGTGGAATACCTGCAGAACAGGGACATTAAGTAGTTCTTTACAATTCATTTTGGAGATTAGGGTGAACTAGTGTGTGTTGTAGCAGTGTTTAGCCATTGAGAACGAGCTAACATGCTAACGGTTAGCCCCCTAGCCCCCTCGTCTCGGCTAGTGACGTAGAAAGCCGTGCAGATGTTGACCAGCTCACCCGGAGACTGAAGGCAGGACACATTCAGACACCAGATCTCACTCTAAACAGCACGGATGTTTTTTTTTATGCGTGTGGAAGCACCAGAGACACAAAATAGCTCCCCAAATCCCAGAAAAAGTGATTTTTTTTTTCATAATATGGCCACTTTAAAGTGATATCTTTTAGATGAACAAATGCAGACAAAGTTAAGAACAGACCGCTAAATACTGAAGTTGGTGCGGCATTTAGCTTGCACCAAATCTGACGCATTAAAAAGTGTGAAAAAGAGCTTCTGTGAGGTGTGCTGTGATTGTTGTGAGTCCGTCTCCGGACGGTGCTGCACATCCTATTGATCACAGAGACGCTTCTGAATATTTCATCTCGTACCAACACCGGAAGGCTCGCTACAAATCTGCCCCATTTAGAAAAAAGAAGAGGGTCAGAGAGTTTAGTCTGATTGGACATGCAGGTTCAGATGAGCTTTGATTTGTCGTTATTGATTCTCAGCCCTTTCATCTCTGCCGTGTGTGTGTGTGTGTGTGTGTGTGTGTGTGTGTGTGTGTGTGTGTGTGTGTGTGTGTGTGTGTTCGTTCTCAGAACATTGCCCTGACCACAGAAGTTTTGCTCCGGGAGAAAAGACAGGAGAGCGCTGAATGCCAATAACACCTTTGCACTATTTAACAAGCTGAACTTGTGCTGCGATGGACTTAAACCTCGGATCCCTTCGTGCTCCCGACGCCGCTGCCCGTTCATGATCTGACAACGTTGTCAGAAGTTGAAAGTGTGTTATTCAAAAAAAGAAGAAGCTTTTTCTATAAAAATGTTGCCAAAACATTTCAACAATAGGGGGTGGAAATCACAGAGGACCTCACGGTACGATACACGGCTCACGATACCGATAACATCACGATGCAGCAAGTCTGCGATAATCAATATATTGCCTGACAATCCTATAAAGATCCATCACGGTATCGGTCTAAATATGAATACGAAATGCCTGTGAGAAGCTTAAGTGAAGGTTTTCAGTCTGTAAATTAAAATGACACAACTATAGATCAACTATGGGTTCAGACTTTTGACTTAAAGAGCTCATATCATGCTCATCTTCAGGTTCATAATTGTATTTAGAGGTTCTGGCGCAGAAAGCAGGAGAAACATGATTACAGCATATCATAGCAGCAGCAGATATTACATGTCTCCGTTTGGGAGGGGGGGGGAGTGGCCGAACATGATCTGCTCACCTGGACATGGATGCATTCATTGCCAGCGCTGGGTAGGGGTGACGGAATCCCCCCGGAGGGATGGAGTACATGGGCTGGCCCTGCCTGAGAGACGGATGGAGACAAGAGAGTGATTATCCCGTTTACTTTTAGCATTATTATAGCAGATGTATTTACTCCTCGTTGTTGTTTGTTTGTTTGTTTGTTTGTTTGTTTGTTCATATGCTTTGGCAACACAGATGTACTGATTTTGTCATGCCAATAAAGCAAACTGAAAATTACAACAAAAAAAAAAATGGAACTAAAATGACAGGGAGACAGACGGAGACAGAGAGACAGACAGACAGACAGACAGAGAGAGAGAGACAGGAGACAGGAGACAGAAGGAGACAGAAGGAGACAGACAGATGGAGACAGACGGAGACAGAGAGAGACAGATGGAGACAGAGAGAGACAGACGGAGACAGAGAGAGACAGATGAAGACAGAGAGAGACAGACGGAGACAGAGAGAGACAGAGAGAGACACACAGAGAGACAGAGAGAGAGAGAGACAGACGGAGACAGAGACAGAGAGAGACAGAGAGACAGACGGAGACAGAGAGAGACAGATGGAGACAGAGACAGAGAGAGACAGAGAGACAGACGGAGACAGAGGGAGCCTAAGCTCCAGTGTGCGGTGGATCAAACCCAGCTGACAGCTAACCCGGCAGCACTAACCCTCCACTCATCTTCTCCAGTCCTCTGCCTGTGGAACGGCACCGTTGCAATCGATTACGAGAGCCGTACAAAAAGCCATACATCTTCATAAATAACTCCCGCTGAACTCAAATGTTCACATTTATTTTTGTTCCGATACGGTGCACCTGCAGTCTAGTTTTAGCCCTAGAGGGGGTGGGATAGGGGAACAATTTATTTACTTTATTTTATCGTTATTAATACATTCTGTGTGTATATGTTTATATTTATATTTATATTGTTTATATTCTTTTTTATCCTTCTTATATTTGAATGTGTGACATGCACCAACAACACCATGACACTTGTATGTGCAACGTACTTGGCAATAAAGCCCTTTCTGATTCTGATTCTCAATGATGGCTGTAGATGTGTATGACTTTATGTATCTGTACTGTATACTTTGTATATAATACTTGGTATTTTATTGCGCCATCTACCTGCCCAGGGACTACGGGCGGAAACTAGCAATTTGCTACAACCTGGCACAAGACAGGGACATGTGCACTGTCCCTGTTCAAATCAATACATTACAATTCCAATCTGGCTGAGTGGACAGCTGACTATAAACGTGACTTACTGCTGCATGAACCAGCCCAGAGGGTGTGCGATGGATCCGACCGCGCCGGGAGACAGCGGGTAGTACGGAGAGAGCTCTGACGGGTGAGGCGTCCGAGGAATACCTGCGGAGGGGGGGGCAAAGACGGAAGAAAGTAGCTTTAAAAAAAAAAAAATGCAACTTCTTACATATAGGACTTATTTAAAACAACATTTGCCATCATCTTTGATTGATTGATTGATTAATTGATTGATTAATTGAGGTTTTATTTCAAATATGTAAGTGAACACTGGTCGATTCGTGTACATATTGAGAAAGAAATGAGAAGAAGGATGTAACCCTTGTGTTGTCTTTGGGTCAAATTTGACCCATTTTCTAAATTTCTATATCAGAAATATGGGTTTCTTTTTAACTACTTCGTTTTGATGAAAAATAACACGGATGATTCCATACAACGCGCTTCGCAAGTACAACAAAAGACCGGATCTCTATTTTCATTCACAATTTTGGGCGTTTTGTTCAATTCTTTAACAATACAAAATAAATAAAAATGAAATGTTTCGAAACTGAACCCGACTGAACATTGACATATACCCTTCTTTGATTATCCTTCCTTTAAAATTAAGTCCAAATAATTCATAATTCCTGCTTTTTTAACTAAAGAATTAGGTACAATTTCCTAAAAAGGAGGTTTATTGACCATGAATTCCAAAATTAAGTGTAACATGGTAGTGAAAGTAAGCGTTCAAATATATTTTAAAAAAGCGCCAAAAATGTCGAAAAAAGAGACAAAGACGCCAGAAAAAGTGTTGATTTTCTTTTTGTTTTGGAGGATGACGCGTGGTCGAATGGAAGACAACCCAAGGGTTGAACTTATTTAATTCCACCCTCGTGTCCGCAAATCACAGATTGTTAAATCGACCCTTTCTCATACCCAAAATCATTTTTAAATTGACATTTATTACAAAAAAAGAGGAACGTAAAATAGGAAAGAATACATTTCAGAAACTCAAAAAGACAACAATCGCTGTACTCTTGGTACTCCGTAGTCTAGGGTCGAAAGGGTCGCTGTATAAAGTCTGTAGTTCATCCTTTCACTCTGGGGATTACATACTGAGTGTTCAAGGTGAAAAAAGGTAACAAAATGTCCACAGAAACTTGCTCAGTACGTTTCAAACAGAAACAGTTTCCTTTTCAGACGTCGTGACCCTGTCGAGCGTGCGTTTGTTGGTGCACATCACGGTGTCTGCCTCCTGCTTTCTGTGGATGTTCCAATATTTCTTTTCAGCTTGGTCACGTTGGTTACTATTTTAATTCATCTTAAGTGATGCTTTGACAAAATGTAGCTTTTACAGCCACCTGTCGAGATTACTGACAGTCTGTATGTGGAATTTCACTTCGGAAGGTAATTTGAAAGGTAATTTTCCAATACTATGGTGTCTGAGTGACTAATGTGAGGAAAAAATCTTTTAAATTGGTCCTGCGAGAACTGCAGCACCTGTAAACCAGGTTGAACACCAAACCCACCAGACTCCATTTAAATAAACAGCCATTTTAGCGTGTATAGAGCTGCATATTTCTACATGTAAATGGGTGAATTAAGGGTCCATTTCAACCAAACCAGAGTGGTGATTGTTGGAACAGTGGAAAGATGAACCAAGACGGCTTTTGAAAGTTTGATTTTGTTTCTGTTGACTTTGAATGAAGTGTGTTTTACGATGCTAAAAGTAGTGATTATTTACATGGAGTCTGGTGGAAATATGCTGGCTCTATACACGCTAAGAGTCCTGATAATTTACATGGAGTCTGGTGGAGATATGCTGGCTCTATACACGCTAAAAGTACTGATTATTTACATGGAGTCTGGTGGAGATATGCTGGCTCTATACACGCTAAAAGTCCTGATTATTTACATGGAGTCTGGTGTAGTTTGGTGATGGTGATTTCGGGGCTGTTCCATGTTAAACTAAAAGGATCTTCCTCTTTAACTAAAAGGTATATCTCTGTAGGGATCCTTTCATAATGTTGTCAGACACTTAGAATAATAATCTGAGTCTGTCAGACAAAAACTGAACTTTTAGTGGATGGAAACTAAGTATGTATATTGACAAAAAAGCGATTCACATTTGTATCGCGATTCAAGTTCTACCGATTCAAAATCAATTCATAGAATTCCAAAAATCGATTCATATTTTGTAAGAAAAAAAAAAAAAATCAAAAATGTAATTGTATGTCCACTGCAATCACATGGGAAAAGTAACTACATTTACATACTGTGAATCGTTTTTTGAATCGAGAATCGATTCTGAATCGAATCTTGAGCCTAAAAATCGAATCGTGAAATTTTCTGAATCGTGCACCCCTAACAGCTTGTAATACTGGACCAACTTCAAAGATTGTTATTCCCCTTAGACATAAAAAGATGGGAAAATAGGGCCTAGGTTGTAAAAAACAAAGACAGTTACACTCTAAGACAGTGGTTGTCAAACTTTTTCAATAATGTACCCCTTCTGAATTGTGTTTTAGTTCTCCCTGACCAGCGACAGATTCCCCAAACAGCAGCCATGTGATGAAAAAAGGCAACAAAAACTTAAAAACTTGGAAAAAGTCGGTAGAAAGAAGGAAGTAAGGCAAGAAGAGGTGGAATATAGTATCAAAAAACTTCACAAAAAGCGACAGACTTGTAAAAAAAAAAAAAAAACAGTAGAAAGAAGGAAGACAAACTTAAAAAAAAAGTGACAAAAACCTTGAAAAAGATGGAATTGTTAGTGAAAAATAGCAAAAAAAAACTTTGACAAACTCGGAGAGAAAAAAGAAGACAGTAGAAAAAAGGAAGGAAGGGAAGAAGGAATGAACAGGTCGAAAATAGTGACAAAAAGCAACTTTTTTTTTAAAAGCACTCCCGTACCCCCTGCAGTCCTCCAGAGTACCTCTAGGGGGACACATACCCCCTGCAGTCCTCCAGAGTACCCCTAGGGGGACACATACCCCCTGCAGTCCTCCAAAGTACCACTAGGGGGACACATACCCCCTGCAGTCCTCCAAAGTACCACTAGGGGGACATGTACCCCCTGCAGTCCTCCAAAGTACCCCTAGGGGGACACATACCCCCTGCAGTCCTCCAAAGTACCCCTAGGGGGACACATACCCCCTGCAGTCCTCCAGAGTACCCCTAGGGGGACACATACCCCCTGCAGTCCTCCAGAGTACCCCTAGGAGGACACGTACCCCCTGCAGTCCTCCAGAGTACCCCTAGGGGGACACGTACCCCCTGCAGTCCTCCAAAGTACCCCTAGGAGGACACATACCCCCTGCAGTCCTCCAAAGTACCCCTAGGAGGACACATACCCCCTGCAGTCCTCCAGAGTACCCCTAGGAGGACACATACCCCCTGCAGTCCTCCAGAGTACCCCTAGGGGGACACGTACCCCCTGCAGTCCTCCAAAGTACCCCTAGGGGGACACATACCCCCATTTGAGAACCAGTGCTCTAAGATGTACAGTGTGCAGTGAAGTGGATCCGAGCCATTACCTGTCTTTGGGTCGAGGATCTCCGGGGAGAGGTGTGACGGCGGCGTGCCGGGGGAGAAGTGTTCATTGCTGTAGGTGATGAGGGGCGTCAGAGGGTGGACGTGGTGGGCGTGCTGCACCACGGGGACTTTATTGGACTGTTGGTGAAGACAAAAACACAGAGCAACAGACACATAGCAGTTAGGAGCAAGAAGTGAGCAACGTGCGACACGTGTCTGACAACACTGACAACTAGAGCTGGGCAATATATCGATATTATATCGATATCGTGATATGAGACTAGATATCGTCGAAATATCGTAATATGGCATAAGTGTTGTCTTCTCCTGGTGTTAAAGGCTGCATTACAGTAAGGTGATGTCATGTTCTGAACTTACCAGACTGTTGTAACTGTTCTGTTATTTGCCTTTACCCACTTAGTCATTATATCTACATTACTGATGATTATATATCAAAATTCTCATTGTGTAAATATTTTGTGAAAGCACCACTAGTCAACGCTACAATATCGTTGTGGTATCGATATCGAGGTATTTGGTCAAAGATATCGTGATATTTGATTTTCTCCATATCGCCCAGCCCTACTGACAACAGTTAGATTTGAGTTACCTAGCGCATGTTGAAAAACGCCAAACAATGATTCATTTAAGACAGAGATATTCAAAAAGGGGGTCTGTGACCCCTAGGGGGGTCCTCAGAGTAAATGCAGGGGGGGTGCCAAATTATGTTTCAAATGTTTTTGAAAGTTTCTTCTTTCAAAAATTCAAATATGTCTAAAATGTATAATAATATGAATCCAATCTATTAATAGCAAAGATAAATTGGCCTATTTGTGAATATTTTTTTATTTTTATTTACAAATTGAAGACAAGCTTACTATTAGGCAAGGTAGCCATACAGGTAAGGATTCACTGTGACTTCCACATTAGAACATGATATAAATAATACTATATATATATATATATATATATATATATATATATATATATATATATATATACACACACATACATACATATACATATACATATATATATATATATATATATATATATATATATACATACACACACACACACACACACACACACATACATACATACATACATACATACATACATACATGTGTGTGTGTGTGTGTGTGTGTGTGTGTGTGTGTGTGTGTGTGTATATATCCATTAATTTTCTACCCATCCGGCCCAGTTTAACATGCAACTTAAAAAAAAACAAAAAAAAAAACGTAGAAGATCCCTGATTTAAGAGACATTAAATAAACAAGGACACGCAAAGGGCTCGGCATGTCGGCTTCCCTGCAACTATTCAACAATACCTGAAGAGAACAATATAAAAACATATAGTGTTTACATGTACATAAATAAATAAAAAGGTACAGAGGAAAGAAAAAGAGGAGAGAAAAGGACAAGTAATTATAAAAACTAAACAAATATGATGTTAGGACATTGATAATGTGAATTCTTTCCCCCAGAATATGTTAATGTTAAAGGAGAAAGAGGGGGTGTTATCCATCAAAGCCAAGGCCAAATGAATGTTCAATCTATGGCATCACAACTAACTACATAACTTTTCTTAGATCGAACTTAGACTTTTGTATTTAGCACATTTTGATTGTTATTTATTCATTATCTGCTCTAGATTTTCCAAAGTTTTAGACACAGATATGGTGGTAGTAACGGTCCAAAACGATGTAAAATTACGTATGTCTTTGTTCGTATACGTCCATAAAGGCTATTTTATGCTTCTGCATCGAATCAACGGTGTACCCCGGCAGAGCCCTCTGTGTCGTAGCTCGACGTGCACCTCCAAAAATGTGTAACTTTGCGTCGAGGCGATGCAGACCGCAAGGACTGTGATTGGTCAACTGGTCCTGTGTGTTGATAGTCGGTGATTCAAGCAGCCTACTGTAGCGAGTAGCAACATGCTAGTTCACTGACATCAGCTTTGCAAATAAACTCGGACATATTGTGGTTACAATGACGGGGTTATCCGTTTGTAAAGTGTCTATATGTCAGTAACGTTTTGAAATTAGCACTTCGCCAGCAAGCAGTACTTTGTGGGCAGTTGTGCTGACGTTTGCTCGTTAACATGACATATATAGCTGGCAGACACCTCGCAAATAACCTCAGACTTATCACCCCCTCGCGTTATGGCGGTGAGATGCACCGCGATGCAAAGCAACCCCGACGCAGAACTCCGAAAGGGTCACGACGGTGTAGGAGCGACGGCGTGGAGTTGACGCAGAAGCATAGAACAGCCTTAAGTCTCCATCAAACCTCGGGAAAACAATGAAAGCTATGCTTGTGGCTAAAAAAAAAAACGAGCTTGTAACGATCCCTCAGTGTAGACCACATTTCTGTTGCCCATTGTTCAAAAGAAAAGCAGGGTGTAAGGAGAGGGCATCATGTGTGAATGCCCTCTCCGGTAAACATCACATCAGTGTGCGTGTGACCGGCCCTGTGATGCAATCTGGACCGGCCCCAAGGAACACTAAAAAGCCCTGCTGACACATGCCAAGACCATTACGGCTGTTTAAGCCGAGCAGAGAACTGTTTGTTCAATCCGAGAAGAAAAACAACAGAGCCACGCAGTCCAAAAGTCACACCACGGAGCCACAGACAAACACGAGCAGCCGAAGGTAAACTGGACAGCCGTAAACAAGCGGAGACATCATCATCGCACTGTGTCTGACGGAAGTCACTGGATGGGGAAGAAGAAGCAGACGCCCATGGGTGGATTACACTGCAGACCACCCTAACTATTACACTGGGGTAACTTTAGACAACGTGGGGAAGAACAGGAAGTCCAGAGCACTGGTGGAATGTAACTTAGTACATTTACTCAAGTAGTACGTTCATGTGGATTAGTTTTATTTTAGTATCTTTTCTTTTCTTGTCCATATTATTCATGTGGATTTGTTATGTTATCATCCTGTTTATGATGTATGTGTATGTTGTGTGTGATGTCTTGAAGCTACTGGGACCTTGAATTTTCCCTTGGGGATCAAAAACGTATCTATCTATCTATCTATCTCTCTCTCTCTCTATCTACTGTACTTAAGTCCAGATGTTGAGGTACTTGTACTTTACTTGTCTTTTCTTTTCATGCCAGTTTCTTCTTCTACTCTGCTACATTTCAGAGAGAAATATTGTACTTTTTACTCCACTACATTCATCTTTTACAGCTTTAGTTACTAGTTACTTTAGTTACTAGTTACTTTACACATTCAGATTTCTGCACACAACTAGCTAACAATATAACGGCTACAAGTCCAGCTGACGTGATCAGACCATTATACTGTTTGGATCCTTTACTCTCTCTACAATGGGAGGACTTTTCTGCATCGAGTACTTTTACTTTTAATACTTAAAGTACATTTTCCTGATGATACTTACAGACTTTTACTTAAGTAGTATTTTCAATGCAGGACGTTTACTTGTAACAGAGTATTCTGACAGTGTGGTATTAGTACTTGTATTCAAGCAACGGGATCTGAATACTTCATCAGCAACTATTTTGATAATTGATTCATCGGTTTGGGTGAAGAAAAAAAAAATCCGTTCTCTGATTCCAGCTTCTAAAATGTGACTATTTCCTAGTCTAGATATACTATTAGACCCATTCCTTCCTTTAGGTCAGATTATATACTCAGTCAGAGAGTAAATGTTGAACGAGGAGTCAAAACGAGCTTCTAACTTTAGTCTTTGTGTGTGAGTGTTTGCAGCCTGGACTCCAACGGTTACAATCAGTCAGGGTTATTCTAGTGAACTCAAACTATAACTAAAGTGCAAATGTCTCTGATGTCAGCGTGTTAAATGTGAATATCTTCTAGTCTCTTCTCTCCTCTGACAGTAATCTGAATATCTTCTAGTCTCTTCTCTCCTCTGGGACAGTAATCTGAATATCTTCTAGTCTCTTCTCTCCTCTGTGACAGTAATCTGAATATCTTCTAGTCTCTTCTCTCCTCTGTGACAGTAATCTGAATATCTTCTAGTATCTTCTCTCCTCTGACAGTAATCTGAATATCTTCTAGTCTCTCCTCTGGGACAGTAATCTGAATATCTTCTAGTCTCTTCTCTCCTCTGACAGTAATCTGAATATCTTCTAGTCTCTTCTCTCCTCTGACAGTAATCTGAATATCTTCTAGTCTCTTCTCTCCTCTGACAGTAATCTGAATATCTTCTAGTCTCTTCTCTCCTCTGTGACAGTAATCTGAATATCTTCTAGTCTCTTCTCTCCTCTGACAGTAAACTGAATATCTTTGAGTTGTGGACAAAACAAGACATTTGAGGACGTCATCTTGGGCTTTTATTTTTCAAAGATTACTTTTCGGGGCATTTTTAGGCCCTCATTGACAGGACAGCTGAAGACATGAAAGGGGAGAGAGAGGGGGAATGACATGCAGCAAAGGACCGCAGGTCGGAGTCGAACCCGCGGCCGCTGCATCGAGGAGTAGACCTCTAGATATGGGCGCACGCTCTACCAACTGAGCTATCTGGGTGCCCGTTTTCTGACATTTTTATAGACCAAACAACTAATCGCTTCATCCAGCAAACAACCCACTGATTGAATTGGTAAAATGAAAATAATCATTAGTTGTGGCCCAAAATGTCGACGCAGAGACACCCCCCTCCCACCCTCCCCCCAAAAAAAACCCTCCCCCCACCCTGAGCCGAGATCTGACCGCTGTCGCTGCTACGACCAACACGATGAAGACAATAATAATAACCCGCGTCTCTACTTTCATTAGGCAGTGCTCCGTCTCGCAGTCATTTCCCCTGGCTGCCCGGCTCAATGGAGCACTTGTTGGCTCAACTTGTCACATGGGAGGGTCAAGGGGAGGGAGGGAGGGAGGGAGGGGGGGAGGGGGAGAAAGGAGTCTTGTTCCTCCAGGCTAACCTTTCTTCAATAACCCCCTCCTCCTCCTCACACCCCCTTCTCAACCTCTCCAACGTGGTCTGCCGAGGAACAAGGTTTGCATTGAGACGTCCGTGCACTCTCTTGCTTCACGCTGCTAAGAATTGTTCCAAATCTTTTGCTTTTATTTTGTTTTTTCTCTGCCAATTTTTATTTTTTTTTAAATAAAAAGGTCCAACCTTTTCCTCCCTTTTTCAATCTGTAGCAAATTGGGGAAGGGGGGGGGGGGGGGGGGGTTCCTCCCGTGTGTAAAGCATGCTTTGATTCTGCTAATGCCAGACGGAGTGAGGGAAAATATTTACTGGTGTTTAAACATGGCTATATTAAGATCTATTTGCTCTGGACTTTATTTTGTATTTTTTTTAGTTTCTCCAGACTTAAAGAGCGCATAAGGTCATGACGACGCCGCGCAGAGAAACACGGTTTCACACAACAGCGAGAAAACTGGCTTTGATGAAGCGTTCGCGGCAGAAATAGTGTTGACCTGCTGGCTCGAAAATCCCAACTCCCACATGTCATGTATATTTGAGTTGTGCTTTGTTGTTCTACTTAATGTACAATATGCCTGGATTTTTCCTCCCTATATTGTGAGGGCTGTTTGAGACCTCTAGACCCTGGTGCCAACACATTTTTTGGAAAGCACTTCAGTGAGAATTTGAAATGACACTTATTAATTATTCATATCTTGGAATACACCAATCGTGTGCTCTACACATATTTTTCTAAGTTTGAAGGCACTAGTTTCAACCTCAGTGGGGGGAGGTGGGGGCTGCCTTTTCAGTTCTGCAGCCCCGAATCCAAAATGTGGCGAGAGGAACGAGATGGAGAAGGCAGGTTGCACGTATGCGAAACTATTCAGACCTGTATCCTACCTGCCAGAGTGTCTCCGTTAGGTTAGGAATAAAACATGGCTACTTCATCGAGCAACTCCCTCTCCTTTAATCACATTTCAGTGTGAAACCGATCAAAATCAGCGTCGTTTTCCGATCGAATTCAAATGCATGACGCTCTGTAGAGATCTGTAGAGATCTGAAGAGCGTAACGTGCGGTTTTGTGGAATCACAAACAAAAAAAACAAAAAAAAAAGCCAGACTAATGGCTCAATCATGAGTTAAAGCCAAACACGGACGCATCAATGCCTTCTTTCACTCGCTTCATGTGTGGAGGGAATATTCCTCCAGCCCGTGAGAGCTCCATACGTCTGCTTTCACCATCCAACAAGCAGCATGTAATAAGGAAACCGCGAGGAACACGAGCCGTGTTTTAAATATAAACAACATGTACGCGATAGGACGGATAAAGGGCAACCTGGAACCAGATGGTATCTACATCGACAGACGGAATCCGTGCTCTTTACATAGACGTGCTTGTTGCAAACAGGCCTGCAGTGGTGTGTACTTCTCCGCAAGCGAGTATAAAACACCCAGAACTTGTGTTAGAGACATAGGCGGAGGGGGGCAAAACTGGCCAGTGCAACCCCCATCTCCCCTCCCCACTCCCCAAATACCTAAAAATAACTACCTTAACATAAATAAAGACATTTGCACCATAACTTGATGCAGAAAAAGCACAGACTGTTGCAGAAAAATGTACCATAATGTAGAAAATTAAGTGTATGATACGCTCAAAATTTCAATTTTGCTCAAAAGTGGAGATCTTGCCCCCCCCCCAATGTTGAACCCAAAGTTACGCCCTTAGTTAGAGCGCATTGGCCATAAGACCTACAGCAGGAAGCTTTCCTGTCATTGCACAAACGTCTGACAGTACTGTTTGACAGTGTTTTCACAATGCACTACAATAGCATTTGTACAATCCATTGTTTCAGAAACATGATCTTTTTTTACCCTAATTTCACTTTACTTTTACTTAACATTTTTATTTCTTACTGTAGCTATGTTCCTTTATGTTGCTTTATACCAATGTTTCCTTTAGAATATTTTTTTTTAGCAGAGGGGGCAGGTCTGTCCGAACATCTGTCCGAACTGACCAGTTGAACGTTGTCTAATTAGAACGGACCCACCGCGGTGATGGTTTTGGTGGAGCTGTTGGTTTAATAGTCGACTCAGAAGAAAGTGAACATTTTGGGAACAAACTCCATCAACACAACAGTATGTGGAGTTAAACTGGACGGGCCCAACAACCTCTGAATAGTTCTACTTGTTGTTAAATTGCAATGTGAGCGGCAGCCAACATTATGCATTATGTCGGCAGGATCTTTTAAAAAGTGTGCCCTATTTCTGATGCCGTGGCGGCAGAATTTTTGCCATGTTCGGCCGCCACTACAAAATCAACATAGAGGAAACACTGTTCATACACTTATTGACTCGCTCTTATTTTACCTTAAAGTTGACTGTTAGCAACTGCAACTAAACAATTTCCCTGAGGGGGATCGATAAAGTATTCTGATTCTGATTCATTGCAAAGAAATGATGTCGGTACTCCCTGAGTATTAAAAAAACACAATAAAAAACACAAAAAATGGGGGGAAAAGGGTATTTAAGTAGAGCAAAAAGGGAAAAGGTCCCAGCAGTAGATAATGCACATTACAGATAAGAGATAAGGATAAGGTATTGCACATTCCTGAGAAGTTAGCAGCCTCAGTAATAAATAGATAAGGTGTAAACATTGGTTTGATGAATTGGGATGTTTGATGAATTGGGACGTAGTAAGAGGAAGGTTTAAAGGGGTGGGGGGGCTGAGCCAGTGCAGAGAAAAAGATGTCTGTCTCTTAAGAGGGTTTGAAGCTTAAAAAGGGCCGAGGTGGCAGTACCTCGCCTTGCTGTCCAACTTGGAACGGCGCTAAGAAAAGCACAGTCCTTGGTCAGTGTGGGTGGAGGGGTGGATTTCATTCAAGCAAACATGTTTTTGGATCCTGCACATCTGAATTGAATTACTAGGCAAACAGCCGATGGGGAAGAGAGCTTAGAACAAACTGAATAACCCCGCAGCTTTGTGTGTCTTTATGCTCGGTGATTCTGGGTGGGAGGCTTCGGAGGCCTTTCAAAAACTCCAGGAAAGACGGGGCTGAAAAGAATGCCTGGCATGCTGAGAAATCCAAGCCTTGTGTTTGTCAACGCCAACAGGAAGCGGACGTGAGAGGGGACTGACCGTGTCGTATGTCTTTAAAAAAAATAAAAAAATCCCAAACTCTGCCATTCATCCATCACAGACAATGTGTGCTTTGCGTCTGGTCATCGCCTCTGAAAAAAAAGGGGTCGATGGGAGTAATATTGTAGTTTAAAACAATGCCGCGCAGAGCAGCGTTATATCCTAGGGCTGTTTTCATTGTTAATTATTTTCTGGATTAATAGATTAGTTGTTGGGTCTATAAAATGTCAGAAAATGGTGAAAAATGTGGATCAGTGATTCCTAAAGCCCAAGATGATGTCCTCAAATATACTCAAAGATATTGAGTTTTCTGTCACAGAGGAGAGAAGAAACTAGAACATATTCACATTTAACAAGCTGGAATCAGAGACATGTTTTTACCCAAACCGATGAATCGATTGTCAAAATAGTTTAAGCGATTAATTTAATAGTTGACAATGAATCGATTGATGGATCGAATCTTTCCAGCTCTACAATATCCCCAGCGATCATTAAATATATTGAGAGTTTTTTGACAAAAGCAGCACGGGATATGGATGAACTTCAGAGGGATCTAGTGTGGGAATACATCTTTGTAAGCGGACAGGTTGTCTGGTAAATCTGCCTCTGATGAACGACATCTTGTGTAATCTCACGAACTCATTCTGCGCTCCTAAATCTCTTTACTTCAGATTCAAAGTGCTGGTTCCTCGTTTCCTATTTTCTGAAGAGGATCTAGCCTCTGCAGTGGCCCAGCAGGGCTGCAGACCTCAGATCAGTATTCAGTTCAGTCCTCCCAAAGCCTTTGATTTCATGATGGATCCCGGTTGTTCACTGCCGAATGCAAAACGAGAGAATCTCACCGGACGCCCACTCAAAGCTCCATTGAAAGAAAATGGGTCAAAAAGCAAGCATATTTATCTCTTCGGAAAAGATTTTCAGTTAATATCTCAACCTAATAGGGGTGGGAAACAAATTGATTCACATATGTATTGTGATTATTTTTTTTGCCACGATTTTTAAACCTACGTTGTGTCATTTTTTGAGTTGATTCTTAGCAAAAAAACTTTGTTCTTTCACAAATATGAGCTCATTCATGTGTAATTACTTCCACCAACTAATCTGCCATTCAGAATCATTCAGAATACATACGAGCGACTCGCTCGAATGGCGGCCGCCATGTAGCGCCTCCATCTTTGAAATACATTAGCCAAAGAGGGACATACCTCCACATTTCGCCCTCTTACACCTATTGGCACCGTGATGAATGCCAGGGAGAGATTACTCGCCAGGGAAGCGAAAAAGAGAATTAAAACGACAACGCGACAGGCAAAGCAACAAGACCAAAGTTAATATTGGAGTGGTTAGAACAGCTACGTGGAAACGATGGAGATACTAAGAGATCATTTCGGGTTCGGCCACCGTAGGAGGAAGGAAGTAATATTCAGTTGGTTGTCATATACAATTTTACTGCTAGATGGGAAACATTCTTACTCAATGTAGCTTTAACATAGATACTTTTCCCCAGAATCAATACTTTTGTATTCTTTTTTTACCAATGATTCACCGAAATATCTGACTTTATGTAGTACCGTCAACGTTGACCACATCATATCCGTTTTCAGCAAAAATCCACGTTATATTCTTCTTTACAAATGAAATAAATGTCAGACAGACTGACTGACATGTGACGTGCACTCTTCTTAGAAAACAGTTTTTAGAAATGTCTCGTGATATATCGTCTCTAGAAGTGTTCTATTCAACTTTAGTTGTTGTTAACCCTCTGAGGTCTAAGGGCATCGATTTTTACACATCTTAAATTCTCCTTTTAAAAGGGTATTTCCATATAAGCTGATCCCCGTGTGTTGCATATCAACTTGTTCAGAACAAACTCAGCTTGCTGTATTTTTTCCTCCATTTAATCCCCTTGGGAGCATAGGGCGTCCACCATGGATCTCCACATCACTCTCCTCTGCGCTAAGGTCTTTTCTTCTTGCCAGGAGGTCACCGTCTTGGTCAGTTCATCAAGCGTGGACCGCCTCCAGTTGGATTTAGGTCTCCCTAGCTTCCTCTTGTCTTGGGGATTATAGTCCAGAGCTTGTCTTGCTATGTTCCTCGGATCCTTCCTAAGCGTATGACTTTCTGGATTTTATTTCAATGTGGATTTGCTCCTGCTTGCTGTATAGTGAGGCCCAAAGTTGTCCGAGAGCAATGTGTAAAGAGGCAATGGCATCTCTGGAACGCTGCTCTAGACCTTAACCACTTCAATTCACTTAAACAAAATCTGTGACTAAGTGACTTATGACACGCTGGCAGTCCCCTGATGCCTTGATTACTCCGGACGCTGGTACAATATTGAAACAAAGAAGTGATTCTTGTGCGCCTGTCGAGTGGAGATCAGCCCATATTTGAGCGCTGAGTGCGCCGTGATCTGATAAGTAACGAAGGGCCACACACCCCTGGTCAGTTCCATCTCATTAGAGAGTCACAGCTCCGCAAGTAGCGCGAGTGACAGAGGGAGCTCAGGGAGGGAAGTCCGCAGCCTCGACATCATTATCAGCTGAGTGTTTAGGCGGATTTATGCTTCTGTGTTAAATCTACGCCGTAGCTACGTACGTAGGTACGTAGAGACACCGACCCAATGCCGTAGCCTGACGTGCACCTCTCAAAAAAATCTAACTAAATGTCGCTCGGCCGTGGCTTGGTAGCGTTGCATTTCCCCAAACTCATTCCCTGGTTCTCCTTCTCCATAAAGAACATGAAATCAAGGAGAGGGTTAACTTCTCTTGCTCCAGATTTCCCACTGTGGTCAGAAAGAACAGGGGAGACACTTTGTTTCTCTCACTAGGACTCTAGAGTCACGTCTACTAATCACGTCACTCCCTCACTCACTCTACCACACACTCCCCCACACACACACACACACACACACACACACACACACACACACCGGCCCTGCTATTCTCTTAAAGAGATCGACACACACACCAACGCACAAGTATAAACTTCAGGCCGCTTACGTAGGCTACGGAGAAAGCTCTGCGTGGAGCCTCCGCACGAACAAAAGTCACGCTTTAAATGACGATGAGAACGAGACGCACAGGATTCAGACAGCGTCTTGTTTCCTTTCTTCTCCTCTCCGGTTTACTCTCTCCTCCACTTTCCCCTCCCCTCTCCTCTCCTCTCATGTCCTCTTCTCTCCTTTTCTTTCCTTTCTTTTCCTCTGCTCTTTTGTCCTCTTCTCTATCATCTTCTCTCCTCTCCTCCCCTCTCTTCTTTCCTTCAGGATTGAATGTGCATTGACTGTATTTCTCTTTGGAAATGGTCCAATAAAGAGACTTTGAAAACCTCTCCTCTCGTTTCGTCTCCTCCTCTCCTCTCCTCTCCTCTCCTCTCCTCCTCAGTCACTCCTGATGGCTGACATGTTACCCATGCTGCATCACCTGGCCCTGCAGCGCCTTTGATGCTTTATTCATGAAGAGGCACCCCTCTGAACACAGGGGGCTTTTTGGCGGTTTTGGGGTGCTGAACGTCACGTGTGTGTGTGTGTGTGTGTGTGTGTGTGTGTGTGTGTGTCTCTGTCTGTCTGTCTGTATATTGATGCTGGGGTGTGGCACGTTCACAGAAAAGCTCATTCCCTTCTTCCCAGTCCTCCCACCACCACCACCACCACCATTCCTACCAAAAGCAATACGGCCTGAATGCTAAACAAACCTGTCTGTTGAATAATTGAGGCTCTCAGGCCGGAGCCGGCTCCCATTAGCATACAGGCCGTATGGACCCAATCTGCACAGCCAACAGGATGCTCTTTCCCTGGACTTTGGTATCTACCGAACGCTCTGATTTCTATTAAACATCCTCTAATTCTTGTTCCACACGGAACAAGAATTAGCAGAAATGTCAACGCAATTTCAAATCACCATATCACCATCGCAGAAATAATAGACATGATATCATCTAGGGCTGCAACTAACGACATTTCATAATCGATTAATCTGTTGATTATTTTCTGGATAAATGGACTGAATGTCTGGTCTCTAAAATGTCAGAAAATGGTGAAAAATGTGGATCAGAGTTTCCCAAAAAGCCCAAGACAACGTCCTCAAATGTCTCGTTTTATCCCCAACTCAAAGATCTTC
>CM042314.1:2341774-2356774 GCA_023566125.1 Zingel zingel | reverse complement strand
CTTTTCCCGACATTTAATCACTTTTTTCGACATTTCTGTCACTTTTCCCATGTTTTTATCACTTTTTTTGAAGTTTTTGTCACTTTTTCCGATATTTTTGTCACTCTTTTCTGCCTTTTTTGACATTTTCTTCCTACGTTTTTTCAACGTTCTTTTATCAATTTTTCTTTACATGCTATAAAATGAAATAAACGACCCAAATTCAAAGAAAGTAGTGACCTGATCATTGATTTAACTTGTGAAGAGCGCCGTACGGAACCATCCACGTCATTTTGTTTTAAAATTTGGTTAAAAGAAATCCACATTTCTGATATAGAAACTTTCTGAAAATGGGTCAGATTTGACCCGAGGACAGCGGGAAGGTTAAGCGTTTAATTGGAGATGTTTGGCCCCTTCCTTAGAGTCGTGTTATTCAACTGGAATAAAAAATAGCTGAATGACCTAGAGCTGCAAAGATGAATTGATCAGTTGTTAGGTAAATTAATCGCCAAATGTTTTGATAATTGTTATGAAAAAAAAAAAAAAAAAAAAAAAAAAAAAAGGTACAAATTCTCTGCTGTCAGCTTGTTAAATGTGAATATTGTTCTAGTCTCTTCTCTCCTCTGGGACAGGAAACTGAATATCTTTGAGTTGGGGACTAACCGAGACATTTGAGGACGTCATCTTGGGCTCTTTGGGAAACTCTGATCCACATTTTCGGACATTTTAGAGACCGAACAACTGACGTGTAACACCGGCCAAACAGTATTTAGCTGATGTGAAGTGAGCATATTTGTTTGGTTTTCAAGCTTAGATTATTTCATATATATATATATATATATATATATATATATATATGAAATAATCTAAGTTGCAGCCTTAAAATGATATTAAAAAGCATTAAGGTAAAAGAAGCTTCTATTCACACTAACATATAGAGTCTGTATCGGCATTTATAAGTTCATATGCACAGATATAAAAAGCATTCAATTGAATAACAGCAAAAGAACAAACTTGAAGTGAAGTACATATGTAAGCACACAAAAGTGAAAGCTACTTATTATTCTGACAATGTGAGTAACATTTTCTCCAGCGAACAGTTGGATCCCTCACATTCTCAGTCGTCTACAATGTTTCTTTCTGCATTGAGTTTTTTGTATAGCTTTAATGACGCTCAGAGAGACTAAGGCCAAAAAGAAAGAAAAAAAAGAATAGTGCCAACACAGAGCCACATGGAGAGTAACAGCAACCGCCGAAGGACAGAACAAAAACAATCCGAAAAACAGGGAACTCAAACTCGGTCAATGTGCTTTCATTTCCTTTAAATCCAACTGCTATTATCCCACTCATTGTTTTGACTTTTTCTCTTAATTCCGTCTCCCTGCGTTGTGGATTCACAGAGGTCATAATTACACATTGTCTAACTGAACTAAACTAATTTGAGCGAGTTTGCTGCAACCAAACGTCACACAGCAGCTGCTGTGTGCCAACAGGGTCACAGACAGGTCGCCGTTTATTCTATTAAAAATGGATTGAATTGGTTTCTATTGAGACTAGAGTCAGTCCTGGATTCAGCAAACAACAATTTCCCATTTGACAATGCGCTCAATGAGGACTTTGTCATGTGCGTGGCTGAGATCACGGGATCCAGGGAATCAGCCACAAACTCAGTCTACGTCTACACGGCTACGTTGTGGTCTTAAAAATGAATATCTTTTGCTACGTTCACGCCTCGCGTCCACACTACTGCTCTGTTTCCGAGCCCCTAAAACGGAGACATTTGGAAACACTGCTGCCCTCGATTTGGTGTGAAAACGGCGGGGTTGCTTTGTAGTCTGGACGGACACAAACGGAGACCTTTGGAAACGGCGACGGCGCAGAACGCCGGTGTTCGTTCTTGACGGCCCTATCACGTGACCGTTCCCCGGAAGAAGAAAAAAAACACGCTGCAACGTCCTGGACTGACTATCGATGGATATTTTTCTGACTCTCAATCTGTTTTCCTCCAACCTTTATTGCATTGCAGGCACGCATTACTGTCAGTAACAGTTCCAACTAGTTGTTGCTCTGTCTCCGCAGTCTATTCTGCAACAGAGCTACTTATAATGTAGACAAAATAACACACTGCTGGGCGGATTCTTGATTTTGAAGAAGGCCTCGGGGACGAAACGCGGTCCGAATAAATAGAGAAATGCATATATTTTGCTCGCAGCACCTGAAAAGCCCTGTGGTGAGGAGCAGAGAGTTCGCCTGGAGTTCGCTCAGAGTTGGAGAGTAATATCACTCTGCCCAAGTAGCAGAAGTAGCAGTGCTTCGCCCTAAGCTAAAGTCCCAATAAGTCGGCATGTTCCAGAGATGCAGCCTCAGCAAGCACGTCTAGCCAGGATATGTGAGGACTTACCAGAACTTAGGAAACGCCCTGATACAATCAGGCAGGTGAGATGCCAGACAGATGCTCGTGCTATCTAAAAATGTTTTCAATCCCAAACACACCCATTGCTCAGCGAAGCCACAGAGCAAACAGGTCTGCCGAGGCCCCGCATTGTCTAACCCGAGTGAGACACCGGGGGTGACTAGTTCACACCTGTGTGGGAAGGTTCAAGAATGGCAAAGAGGTTGGAAAGTTGAGAGATTTATGGTGGAGACAAGGAGTGATTGTGGTAAAGACAGACAGACCTGCGGGCACTAAGGGGGGGGGGAGCTAACCACGGATGGATGGGAACCAGCAGATTTACATGCGTACTATAACTTCATTATTGTGAAAATAACCACATTACGGTGATTGTGTAATTAAAGCATTTACTGTACATATATGGTAAGTTGACATGATTTGTTTGATAATTAGGTTAATGTCCCGGAGGAAAAAATCTAATTAGTGCCAAGAAATAAGGCGAGGGGCAGTGCTTATCGTGTTATTTGTGTGTGAAATGTTGATGTGGAAATTGTAAATGGGTTCCCTCCCTCCAACCGGCCATGTTGCTTTCTCCGGTTTGACTTCATAATCTTTCTGGCGTGTGTTTTTTAGTTTTTTTTAAGCTTCATCTTGTCATTAATTCAATCTGTTTGAGTCTTGTTTTCGAGTGTGCACTTACTAAATGCCCCGGCGTTGGAGAACGGGAGTCTTTTAGTCCTGCCGATCCAGGGACGTCCAAGAGAGGCCATTTCATCTGCAGGTACTGCAGGAGGGGGGGGGGGGGGAGACAGAAAAGGAGCCGAATTAAACAACATGTAAAACATACACAGAAGAGCTGCAAAGACTTGTCAACTAATGAATTTAACACCAACTATTTTGAGTATTTTGAGTCATTTTCTATGACAGAAAGCTCTGATGTCAGCTTGTTGAATGTGAATATGTTCTAGCGTCTTCTCTCCTCTGTGACAGCGAGCTGAATGTCTCCGAGTCGTGGACAAAACGAGACATTTGAGGACGCCGCCTCGGGCTACGACTCATCCATTAATTGAGAATAATAATCAACAGATTAATCAACCGTGCAAATAACCGTTAGTTGCAGCCCTAAATACACAGCAACCAAAAACGTCAAAACATACAAGATTTGACAAAATGCATTCAAAAACAGACCAAAAGGCATAATCTAAGGATCTATGTTGCAGGGGAAAAGTATTTACTGTTACTAAGCTGCCACACCATCGTGGGGTTAGGGTTAGAGTTAGGGGTCATGTGTCGTGACTGTGACATGACCGTGTCATGTCACTCTTATGTAGATACCTTCAAGTAAAGTGTTACCAAACTTACTTTTATAGCAAAGTGTTTAAGAATATTTAATACGCTCTTGGGTTTTAATCATTTAATGTATGTCTGTGTACATTTACAGGCATATATGTATGTGTGTGTATACATGTATGCATACATACATACACATATAGACATACAGTAGACCTCTGTTTTTTGTATTTTACTTCATTGTTGTTGGCTGTGTTGTTCTTGTTGTATTTGCTGTGTTTCTGGAAAGCACTGTGTAACCTTGTTAAGAAAAGTGCTACAGAAATAAAGTTTGTTATCATTATATAAACCGTAGGGACTGAAGCGTGCAAAAGTGTTATGACTGGGGTGTGGGGCCCGCAGACATCTCCGGCAGACACCTGTAGCTGCTGGAGTCAGACAGAGCCAGGTCCTGGCACGGTGGGAGAGGGTGGAGGGCCATGTGAACACAACGGACTGCTGGGGGACTGTGAAATTGCCGTTTGTCAAGGAAACAAAAAAAAACCAAGAGGCCAGCTGTGGGCGCCCCGTCGCTGAGCCGGAGGTGGGAAGAGACAGCCGGAAGGAAGCCGCGTTTACAGAGGTTGGGGCTGTGGACTCGGAGCTAACTCTGGCCTCCATCGCTTTGGCCTTTTGAACCCTGGGACATGCTCCCTCCTCTTCTGTGTCAATGCTTTTTCACACATGTATCAAAGTTATCATACAGGGCTTGTGTAAGTGTTTGCTTTCCCTCTCTCTTTCTTTTTTTCCTCTCACACGTCACAGAGATTTCCAACAACCGTTTTGCCGCTGCCCATCCCTTCGCCGCCGTGCCACCGCTGGGTCTTTTTCTGATTTACTGCCTCATGCAACAAGCTTCTTCTTTTTTTTCCCCCCCGTTCTTTTTTTTGTCCTCCAGCAACGGAGATAGCATGGAGCCCGAGCTTGGAAAGCACGGCTCAACCATCTGGTTTGTGAATCAGTTTACATACCGGACACGGCAGCTTGTCATGCATGTGGATTTTTCTCTCTGGTACAATTTGAAATTAATTAAAAAAGGGGTTTTATATGATGGGTTAGGTTATGTTTTTTTGCTCATACAGGTCCGTGAAAATGACCCCTAAAGGCATCGTAGGTTGTTATTTGAAGATTGCCTTTTGGGCATAGCAGCGTACTATGGGTTATACCTTGTGTCTGTTGAGTGATGATTACACAATCTCACCGTGTATCCTCTGTTATTATTCTACCATGAACACGCTCCTTTTTATTTACATAGCTTTGCGCTCGTGAATTCCTATGCCCAAACAGTTTGACGTCCACCCGTAGCAAACATCTGACGGACGGAGCAACAACAACAAAAAGACGAGGAATAATGTCTGATGTTTTGTTTTTAAATGACTGACGAAAGCAGTTAAAGATAAATGACGACAAACGAGCAAAAACTGGAGGAGTGGCGCATTCACGTTCGGATTTAAAAAGAACTTCATTCATCACTCGGGGGCTTGTGAGGAGGAAGGAAGCTTGGATGGCTGCGCGGGTTAAAAATGGAAAAGACATTATTGCAGGGGGTGTGGGGGGGTGGGGAGAAGGATAAGGGAGAGGAGGGAGAGAAAAAAAACATTTTCAGGAATGAGTTTGTCGGAGCAGGCAGAGGGTATTGTTTCCTGACAGCTGGGGTCCAACAGAGAACCGAGGCGAGGGGGGGGACCCTTTTTCCCTTTCGAAAAAAAAAAAAAAAAGAGGGGGAAATTCTTGGAGTTGACATCAGCCCTCTTCATTTTCACTATACTGCTCAAGGCTGAATCGTAGTTTCCCAACTAATGGGCCCGAGTCCATACAACTGTCAGGAGCCAGTTGCCTTTAGAGGCTGCTAGCTCCCACATTGAAACTTTACTCGGCTGTGTGCACGGCGCCTAATGAATGCTGCTCTCCGGAGAGAGAGAGAGAGAGAGAGGAAAAATCCAAAAACAATGTGGTTTTTTTTTTTTTTTTTTTTTACTTCTCTGTCTAATCTATGTCAATCATGAGTCCTTCCACAAATGAAACGAGCCCTATTGTGAGCGTTTGGTCTTGCCCGGGCCGTGCCCACCACCGGCTCTGCCCCCACCTAAATCCATCCTTTATTTTGACAGCTTCTGCCAGGACCGGGGAACATGCCCCCGGGCACTTTTGGGTTTTCGGAGGCGCCTACTTTTCTTTTAATTGCCAGCGTTGCCCTATGGAGCAACTGTTTCGCACACTCGCCGGAACATCCAGCTGGGTAATGCAAAGCCGCACACTGTCACATTAGCTCTAGTCCAGACTACGGCAGGAGCACACCACTCACTAACACATGAGACACAGAGAGAGAGAGGGAGGGGGAGAGAGAGAGGGAGAGGGGGGGAGAGAGAGGGAGGGAGGGTGTTTGGGTCTAGGAGTTGTTTCAGGAAACAAAAGGCGAGGAATTGTGGGCCGTGCTGCTGAGCGAAAAACTTTCTCACTGTTACAGGGAAGACAACCCAACCCAAGGGAAGTGTGAGAAAAAGAAAAGTTAGGACAGACACAGCGTTACAGTGGATGATTTAAATAGTTATGACACGTGATATTGAATGTGTGTAAAAGATTGAAACAGGAGCTACGTTAATAACACTGACTACGTCTGATCTTTTTCTCTTCTTTTTCCAGAAACTGCAGCTCAAGAGTCAATTTCTGCTAGACGTGTGTCTGAAAGTTGTTGGGGTATTTTTTTGCTGACAGGGCACAGTGGCTGATTGACTTCCTAAGAGCAGCTGACAGCGGCAGGAGAGGCAATGACACAACGACGCATGTAATATTCCGGTTTTTGCCCTTACTCTGAAAAAGACAAAATTGCGTCTAAGCCGTTTACACGGCTGATAAAAAGGACTATTCCCCTAATATTCCCGTTTATATGAAGCAGTTTTAAATAGGATTATTTCACTTGTTGGAGCGTGCGAACACAGTGTCCCTCTTTGATTACTTCAACCCCTTTCTTTAAAAAGGTCAGTGTAGCGATGTGTGAGCATAACCAAAAACCTGTTGATATCCAAGTCTTTAAAAGGAGCTGTGTTTCTCCTTCTTTTCTTTTGGGCAGGCATCTCTACTGCAGCCCTGCAAACTGGCGGCTGGTTGGTTGGTGTCCAACAACCGTAGCAACGCACAGAGCTGACCGTAGGCCGTAAACAGGCAAGAGGCCGTAAACTGTCAAAAACTGCAGTAAAAACCATGATTGAGACGCAGATTCTGAATGCACTGTCCGGCCAAAGAATGCCTCTTAAAACCAGAATATCATCTATGTAAATCTGAAAATGCTATATTTGGAAAAAAGATCTTATTCTGAATATGCAAACAGAATATGCAGTTTAAATGACCTCCGAATATTAGTGTGCATGTTAACATACTCAGTGTAACTGCAGGACATTAAGAGATGCTTTCCACATGTCCTTATTTTTATTTAGAAACAACATATGGTGGGGGCACATAGCAACGGGAGCTGGAAGCTGTGTGTAAACAGACTCGGACGGACTACTGAAAGAAACGAGCAACCAGAGGGAAGTTTAGCTGATCCATTTTCACAGCTTTCTCTAATTGTCTTCCAGCTTTCCCTGCTTGCCTCCAACACTCAGAATAGACATCAGTAGAATGTGCTACTTTTACAGGACCCAGATGCGACAAAGGTGGCAGTGATGCCACCGAAATTTTCCAAAAGCGCTACACTGGAGCCCTTTGGTTTTTTGAACACGGAGAATGCAACATATGCTCTGGGGCCTGTGGCCTGCCAGAGCTGAGTTCTAATTGTTACATCGCTCTCACAGAGCGAAGGAAGACACAGCCAAGAGTCTTTGTCATCTCTGAAGTGTGTGTGGTGCCATACTGCAGGCCAACATCAGAGAGCCGAGGAGAGACAGATGTCTGGACATTTTGCTGTCAAACTAAGTCAGAAGCTCTGCCAAAGGGACGGAGAGAGAGAGAAAAATCCCAAACTTTGCTAGCTGCTGTCTGTCGGCTTCAGGGCTGCATTGAGAAGTCATAACGACCCTTAAGAAGTAAACTCAGAAATAATATCAATGTACAATTGTACTTACAGTTCTATATAATGTGCATAAAACATTTCTTGATTCTAGAAAACAGCAGATATGCGCAACAACTAGGGCCGCTAACGATTATTTTCATTGTCGATTCATCGGTCGGTTATTTTCTCAATTAATCGATTACTTGTTTGATCAGTGTTTCCCCAAAAAGCCCGAGATGACGTCCTCAAATGTCTTGTTTTGTCCACAACTCAAAGATATTCAGTTTGCTGTCCCAGAGGAGAGAAGAGACTAGAATAATATTCATATTTAACAAGCTGACATCAGAGGATCTTTTACTTTATTTTTTTTAAAGATTATTTTTGGGCTTTTCCGCCTTTATTTTGACAGGACAGCTAGGGGTGAGGTCACAGGTCGGACTCCAACCCTGGACCTCCAAGTATATGTGCGCCTGATCTACCCACTGAGCCAACCCGGCCATGCATCTTTTACTTTTTTTTCATAAAACATAACTTAAACCGATTAATCGATTATCAAAATAGTTGGCAATTAATTTAATAGTTGACGACTAATTGTTCCTTCTCTCCTCTGTGACAGCAAACTGAATATCTTTGAGTTGGGGACACAACGAGACATTTGAGGACGTCATCTCAGGCTTTTTGGGGAACACTGATCCACATTTTTCACCATTTTAGAGACCGAACAACTCATCCATTCATGCAGAAATGAACCCACGGATTAATCAACTTAAAAAAAAATAATAATAACCGTTAATTGCAGCCCTATTATTATCTTAAACATCATCTAAATGTTATTGCATCTTATGCTGAATTGCATTAAGTCACAAAGTCAAGAGCAGACAAAGTCAAAGACAAAGGCCAGATAATGAAAGAGTGATTGTGTAGGCTATAGAGCGGCAGCTCAGACGCTTGTCAAACGGCTTCTCCTGGCTTGTGTTGAATAGCGGAGCGGCAGGAATGCCTCGGCGGATCGCTGCGGCAGATAATGTCAATCACCTACTGTGTGAAGAGCCCCTCCCCATTGTTTTCTTTCACCCCCCCCAACAGAAAACAAATGGGCCGCACAGCTTGCTGTTTGGCTGAGGTGTTAATTACCGTCCCCTGCCCCATATGAACAGCAACATTCAGACAATGGGCCCCATCAGGCCCCCCGCTCGACTGTCCCTCCCTGGTTTGCTCTGCTGATATCACCTGCCCATGCGGGGCCATTGACACCTCAACCTGATCTATGCACGGAACACAATTAAAAGCTTTTTGGGGACAAAGACATTGTGATAAGTAGCCCCCGCCTGGCCGCAGAGTTTACATTAAGGCTCATTGTTTGCCAACATTAGAGGCAATTACAGCGACAATTCTTAAGCAAACCACGGCGGCCATTGTGCTAATTAGTGTGTAATTGATGGGGAAACGACAAGCAGCTCAGCCGCTCAGACCCACAATGCACTGCTGGGCCACTGCAAATTTTTCTGAATGGGGACCATGTCCCATTATCCGGTTCACTGTGAAGTAAGTAGATTAGTCAGGGAGGAAGTTATTAATTAAAGCTATCTTAAAGGAAGGTACAAAGAGAGGAAAAAAAAGACAGATAGATATTCAGTGAGGGTGTAACTTGTTTGGGGGAAATTACAGACTTCGGTTTCTGTTTTTCTGTCTGTCTGTCATTTTATAAGTGGCTTCATCTATCTATCTTTAGCTGCTGTCCCGTCGGGCACCTGTCTCTAAATAACTACGCCAACTACACTTCAGGGCCTTCGTCTACTAAAGAAATCTTTAGTCAAATCAAAACTGAGTTCCTCCGCAAAAAGTGACACTTTAAATCTTGTGTTGTCCAAAAATGTGCTCAGAGGTTTCTTGGAGATATATCATAGGGCTGGGCGATGTGGAGAAAATCAAACACCTCGATATCTTTGACCAAATACCTCGATATCGATATCACAACGATATTGTAGGAGACTATTGGTGCTTTCACAAAATATTTACACAATGAGATCTATGATAATCACCAATAATGTGGATATAATGACTAAGTGGGGTAAAGGCAAATAGTAGAACGGCGAGAACAGTCTGCTAATAAGTTAGTCTAAAAAGTTCAGAAAATGACATCACCTTACTGCAATGCAGCCTTTGAAACCAACTTAATAATACTTAATAATCAAAATCTGAGACGATATTTAGCCTCATATCACGATATCGATTTATAGTCATACATTTCCCAGCCCCAATTAATCATTCAGCAAGAAAACTTTTTTTTTTTTTTTTTTTTAAATGCAGTGTGTGGTAGAGCGAGGGAGAAGTGAGAGAGTGACGGTGATTAGCCAGTAGTATAAATCAAGCTTAACACTCACATCCACTAAGTTGATTTAACCGACAGATCTGTAAAAACAAACAAGTCATTCAGGATTTTAAAAGAAATGACTAATTGACTCAAGAAATCTTAGTCGACTGATCTCTCTCCTTGGTTCCTCTCATGGAAAGAGTTAAAAAAAATCAATTTTCACAGAAATACTCTGGGACTTGTGTACATCTAAAGTCAGAAGTTTGATGGAAACAAATCATTCAGCATGAAAAAGCATATTTTTAAATGACTTATCGACTCAAGCAATCGTAGTCGACTAAGACCAAAACGACCGATTAGTCGACTAACCATGAAGAAGTGGCAGCCCGGCTACATTCGTCTGTTTTTCCGCTCTTCACTTGAGTTCCATATACAGCCGAGTCTCTTAGCGTTATATTAACCCTGAGCAGCCTGAGCGGAGATAGCATCCTGCTAATGGCGAGCACATTTGAAGTGTCCATTAGTCCATAGAGGAATGAAGTTAAGTGACTATGACAGGGCCACTCCCTCCGTTCGCCGGGGCCTCCATTGTGACCCGGTTGGTCTCCCTGCACTCTTATTCACAGCCCCGGTTTAAAAACAAAAAACAAAAAAAAAAACTGGGTCAAAGGTCAGACATCCAGAGTGCTGCGGTTTCTATGGCAACGTGGCCTATTAAGGCCAGGCTCATTGGCCTCTCAACATGCTCTTGTACACAAAGGAACTATTAGTGCAAAGAGGGAGAGAGGAGAGTGAAGAGGGGAGGCAGCGCCAGGGAGGTCCCGACAACACAGACGCAAGGTTTTTCCAACATGGTTACGCACTGTGGCCGCAGCTCCGTCCACGTCGATATGAAGTAGAGCTGCACAGATTAATCAACTCCTCACTTTGCAACATTTGTCGTTGCTTATTATAACCCCAAAGTTCATTTTTGCTCATGTCGAGAGTGCAATTATAAAGTTATAGGCCTCAGTTTCACAATGAGGTCTTAGGTGTGCGGTTTGAAGCTCTTTCTCCAGTGGAAACTTGTGTAATTATTCTCAAGACTGCAGAGATTATTCAATTAGTTGTTGACTTTTAAAACAATCGCCAACCACTTTGATGAATCGATTAATTGGTTTGAGCCATTTTTTGGTGAAGAAAAAGTCAAACTTGTGTGATTGCAGCTTGGTAAATGTGAGTATGTTCTAGTATGTGGCCGGTTGGCTCAGTTGGTAGAGCGGGGGCGCACGTATGCAGAGGTTTATTCCTCGACGCAGAAGGTCCAGGGTTAGAGTCCGACCTGCGACGGTTTTCCTGCATGTCTCCCCCCCTCTCTCTCCACTTTCATAAAGGCAGAAATGCCCAAAAATAAATATTTTTATTAAATAAATGTGAATATTGTTCTAGTTTCTTCTCTCCTCTGTGACAGTGAACTGAATATATTTGAGTTTTTTTTTTTTTTTTTCCATTTTCTGACATTTTACAGATCAAACATCTAATTGCTTAATCCAGAAAATAATCGACCGATTAATCACCAATGAAACCAATTGATAGCTGCAGCCCTAGTTGGATGGCGGCTCCACATAATCCCTCATCCATTTCCATGGCTTTATACCAACCACATGAGTCACCAAATGTGACTCATTTGCCTCAAATTTAGAGTAGCTACATTAGGGGGAAAAAAGATCTAATCAGCCTTATATGACACAGAGTAGGCCAAGGAGCCTGGGAAACACACCTTTTGTTTGACCTTTTTCTGACATTTTATGGACCCAACAACTAATCCATTAAGCGACAAGGATTTTCCAAGATTTCCAAGACGGTTGCACGAAGAATCACGCAAAAGCATCGCTTTAAATCTTGCGTTTACCAGATCCGTGCTCATAAGTTACTTGGAAATATGACTGAACGCTTCAAGGAATCTTAGTCGACTGAGAGCGAAACGAGCGATTAGTCGACTCCGAGGAAGCAGCCCTAAAGCTTTAGTGCGTAACTTTTTGATATTAATGAACGGGGGGCTGTGAGATCACAGAAGGCTTGTATCACGTGGACACGCCGACAGTGTTGTCGTCATTACTTAGAATTCCTCATGGGGGCGGCTTCGCTATAAGAGGAAACGGTCTGTGTGGGTTATGTATTAGGAAATCAGAAATAGAAAGGTTGAGCCGCATATAAAGCAGGGCCGCACGGTACGAGGACATTATGCGATATGCGATAACGTTGCTGAATATCGCAATAACGATATTACTTGCGATAAATAATCCGATATTAAAGTGTACTCAGTTCTGCAATTAAACAAACTGAAAAGGAAACCATTTGGAAACCAAATGGAGAGTTGAGTTCAACCATCACAAATGTGTCGCAGCTCTTCCCGATGTGTTAATTGCGCCACGTTTACTGCATATAATTTCCAATATTCAACTCAGAGTCAGAGACTGTGTCCTCATGCACATTCTGTCCAGAGTGGCTCCTAAACTGGGTTTATTTAAAAGTGCTGGGAGTGTATTTACTGCCGTTTCAGTCATAAAACAGCATGTAGAGAAAACAAGGCCAAAACAAACGCCTCTAAAGAGATTCTTTAGCATTCGGTCCCCGTGAGCGAGCTGCCACTTCAGCAGGAGTTTGCATTTTTTTGCAACTCAAGCAATTATTTTGTATCAGGGTTTTTTTTTTTCCTTCTTCTTCCTTTTGCATGATGACATGATTCCTGAGTTATTGCTTCCCGGATCCACAGCTTTTAAAACTCACACGAGTCTCTGAATGAAGTCGCCATTGTTCTAAATCCGTCTCGCTGACTTCCAGGTACTTTGAATCAGACGTAATTAACCCTCGTGTTGTCCTACAACTTGTCAAAATTGAAAACTGATGAAAATTTTCAACGTTTAGCCACTTTTTTCAATCATTTAGTCACATTTTTCAACGTTTTAGTCACATTGTTTACTGTTTTCGTCACATTTTTCAATGTTTTAGCCACTTTTTTCACTAATTTAGTCACATTTTTCAATCTTAGTCACATTTTTCAATCTTTTAGTCACATTTTTCAATCTTTAAGTCACATTTTTCAATCTTTAAGTCACATTTTTCAATCTTTTAGTCACATTTTTCAATCTTTTAGTCACATTTTTCAATGTTTTAGTCACATTTTTCAACGTTTTAGTCACATTGTTTACCGTTTTGGTCACATTTTTCAATCTTTTAGTCACATTTTCAACGTTTTAGTCACATTTTTTTATGTTTCAGTCTAATTTTCACTGTTTTAGTCACATTTTCCAATTTATGTGTCGCTTTAATCAACATTTAAGTCACAATTTGTTAATCACTTTTACGTTTTAGTCACTTTGCTGCATGTCATTCCCCCTCTCTCTCTCCCCCTTCATGTCTAAGCTGTCCTCTCAAAAGTAAAGCTCTAAAATGCCACAAAAAAAAATCATATCACATCATAATCATTTATTTTACCTGCAAAGAACATTGCATGCACCCATCCATGTTATTTCTGATACAGAACGGCTTAAAGGAAGCGTTCAGTCTCGCTGGGGTTAAGCTTAGGAACAAGTGAGTAATTCTGTTACAGAGCAGCACAAACAGCAGGCCATATAAAAAAAACTCACTGTATAATTAGACACACAAGAAAATAATTACGCATCTGGTGAGAGCAAGGCCATCTCATAAAGACGGAGAGGAGGGTGCGAAGCTATTCAAGTCAATTATGTGCAGTCCGTTATGTGGTTTCCCATACCTGGGAGATCTGCTTTCAATTGTCACAAACTGCTCCGTTTAATGTCAACGTGATCTGATGTCAGGACAGGCTACACCCCCAAAATGTCAAAGATGTCGTCCCTTCCCATGTCCTGTGGCGTTGTTTGTCCGAAACGCACAGGAACACAACTTTTTATTGTTTGGGGAGTAGCCTCGTTTTCATTGAAACTCGCAGCCGTAAACGTCGGTATAATTAACTCCAGAACACGAGGTCGGCTGCAGTGCTGGAATGTAACTAAGTACATGTACTCAAGTACTGTACTTAAGTGTAAATGTTGAGGTACTTGTACTTAACTTGTGTCTTTTCTTTTCATGCCACTTTCTACTTCTACTCCGCTACATTTCAGAGAGAAATATTGTACTTTTTACTCCACTACATTCATCAGTTACAGCTTTAGTTACTAGATTAGTTACTAGTTACTTTACAAGTTAAGATTCCTGCACACAAAACACACGTAGTTTATAAAATCTGATATTTTATTATAAATTAAACTTCCCAACAATATAACAGCTACAAGTCCAGCTGAGATGATCAGACCATCACTCACACAGCTGGTTTTTACTCTCTACAATGGGAGCATATTACTGCATCGAGTATTTTCACTTCTAATACTTTAAGTACATTGTCCTGATGATACTTACAGACTTTCACTGAAGTAACATGTTCAAAGCAGGACTTTTACTTGCAACAGAGTATTTTTACAGTGTGGTATTAGTACTTTTACTTAAGTAAAGGATCTGAATACCTCTTCCACTGCTGGTCGGCTCGATGTTTACAGTAAAGTGTGTGTGTGTGTGTGTGTGTGTGTGTCCGAGTCTACGCCAATGACACACAAGTGAGACCTGAATTTTTCATTTATGACCAAACACAAATTGACTGGAGACAGCATGGGTTAGCAATATAATGCAGCGTTTCCTGCCAAGGCATTTAGGAGGCAATAATCCAGAATGCACCCCTCACCCTGAACACGGCAAATACCACAGCGTAGCAATCACTCCAAACTCTGGGCAAAGACATAAAAATAATCTTTTTCTCTTCTTTTTCCAGAAACTGAAGATAAATATTTACCCCACTGAAAGAGCAAATTTGAGTACGTCTGCTAAAAGTGTGTCTGAAAGTAGTTTTTATTCCTGACAGGGCACAGTGGCTGATTGTTTCTTTTTTTTTTTTTTTAACTTCCTAAGTGCAGCTGACAGCGGCAGGAGAGGCGAGGTACGTTT
>CM042314.1:2326774-2336774 GCA_023566125.1 Zingel zingel | reverse complement strand
TGCAAACTTTTCGAAGGTGTTTGGAACAAAGAAACAGAACTCTTGTGTATTTTTTGCTGAGGTGCCGTTCTTGATGGTTAACGTCGACGGAGAAGGAGAGAGAACCAGAAAGCTCATCCTGCGAGTGTATAAGCCGGTGCAGTGATTGGGCTCTGTAAGTGGGCGTTGCACAGTAGCCGGACAGTAAACGACAACAACAACAACTGTTCCAAAACTGTAACTGAATAATTACACAAGTTTCCACTGAGGAACAGTTAAAGCTTCAAACCGTAAAAGCTGAGACAGTTTTAAGACCTCATTGTGAAACTGTGAACTATAACTTTAGAATTACACTCACTGCAACTGAACTATTATTTTCATTGTTGATTAACCCCTCGTGTTGTCCTCCCGCCCACTATGCAACTTTTTCTGCCCCTTTTCCCGATGTTTTTGTCACTTTTCTTCTGAGCTTTTTGACGTTTTCTTATTTATTTATTTATTTATTTATTTTCAACATTTTTTAAGCTTTTTCCGTCATTTTTTTTTGCAATTTTTTTTTTTTCAAATGCTATAAAATTCACTAAAACACCCAAATTCAAAGAAAGTAGTGAACTGATCATTTATTTCACCTGTAAAGAGCGTCGTGTGGAACCATCCACGTTATTTTTTTGGACATTTTGGTTGATAGAAACCCAAATTTATGATATAGAAGGACAACAGGAGGGCTAACCTGTTGATTATTATAAAATGTCAGAAAATGGTGAAAAACGTGGATCAATGTTTTCCCAAAAAGCCCAAGATGACGTCCTCCGAGGTCTCATTCTGTCCCCAACTCAAAGATATTCAGTTTGCTGTCACAGAGGAGAGAAGAGACTAGAAGATATTCACATTTAACAAGCTGACATCAGTTTTAAACCTTTTTTTCAGAGAATGACTCAAACCGATTAATCAATTATCAAAATAGCTGACGATTAATTTATTAGTTGGCAACTAATTGAATAATCTCTGCGGTCTTGAGAATAATTACACAAGTTTCCACTGAGAAATAAAGTTTCAAACCGCAAACCTAAGACAGTTTTATGACCTCATTGTGAAACTGAGGCCTATAACTTTATAATTGCACTCTTGACATGAGCGAAAATGAACTTTGGGGTTATAATAAGCAAAGACAAATGTTGCAAAGTGACTGCGCCATTGCGGCCGCAGGCTGGCGTGGAGGTAGAGATCGGATGTGCCGAGGGGAAGCCTGGGCTTTTGTGGCCACTCAGCCAACTGGCCCCGAACCTTGACCTGTAACCCTTCACCCTGTGGGGGGGGGGGGGGCAAACAAAGCTGTGAGTGACATCTGAAACTAGACACTCTGTGGGGAGAGAGTGTCTGGATGCGACTCAAATAACCCCATTAACTCTGCAGGAAAAAAAAAAAGATGGATGGCTTTTTAAAAAAAAATCTGCTCTTGCAAATCTCAACGGTGATGAGTTGCGCACATATCTGTCCAAAATAATCAAGCACTTAAGACGTGTGTGCAGCACGTTTCGTCTTGTTTACTTGCCAGTATTTCTATCTTGCACGGAGATAAGCACACAAAGATACACAAAAAACCGTTCCATAATTAACGACTCGGAGTCGAGTTGTGATTAGCGGAGATACACACATATGCCAGCAGTTAGGGTGTATCCAAATGCTTAATACGAACAACATGGAGCGGTTTTTAAGAGAGTCACTGATGCATATTCACGCGCACCTCGGATGGATTCTATACAATGGATAATAATGTAAAAACAAAAGCTTTTTTTTGGGGGGGGGGGGGGGGGCGTTAGCACACTGTAAACAAAAAGTGGGAGAGAAGTTGATTGGTAAATGTGCTGCGGGTGAATGCGAGCCTCCGTCGCCAGAATGCTGAAAGCCACTGTAGTATTTAAATCAGGCAAGGAGGGAGGACGACTGGGCCAAGCATTCTGTAGCTCAGCTGTGAGGCTCTAAGCCGTTGCCCTAGGGTCTTTGTCCTGCCTTTTCAGGGCAAGTCTGAGGTAGTCAAAGACCCTATTCATGACCGGCGCTCCCCCTGCCAACACACCCATACAGCCCCAGTCAAGTCAGCCGAGAGCTATAGAGCCTTCCCATTTCACACGAGAATCAGACCTGCCCCTAAAGCCTGCTTCAGGGATTTCCAATAGCCTGCCATCCAAGCCATGTACAAATCAAACAAAAGGGCTCCTTGGCCTACTCTATGTCATATAAGGCTGATTAGATCTTTTTTCCCCCTAATGTAGCTACTCTAAATTTGAGGCAAATGAGTCACATTTGGTTGGGGGTGGTTGGTATAAAGCCATGGAAATGGATGAGGGATTATGTGGAGCCGCCATCCAACTAGGGCTGCAGCTATCAATTGGTTTCATTGGCGATTAATCTGTTGATTATTTTCTTGATTAATGGGTTAGTTGTGTGGTCTCTTAAATGACAGAAAATGGTGAAAAATGTGGATCGGTGTTTCCCCAAAGCCCGAGATGACGTCCTCAAACGTCTCGTTTTGTCCACAACTCAAAGATATTCAGTTAACTGTCACAGAGGAGAGAAGAGACTAGAAGATATTCAGTTAACTGTCACAGAGGAGAGAAGAGACTAGAAGATATTCACATTTAACACGCTGGAATCAGAGAATGTTTACTTGGTTTTCGATTAAAAAAAATGACTCAAACATATTAATCGAATATCAAAAATAGTTGACAACTTATTGATATATCTTTACAGCTCTACTTGAAATGGGATGCAAGATATCTGCTAAAAAAACTCAAACGACAAGCCAATGAAATTCCAAACAATGTACATGAAATGGACACGAAACTACACTTAAAGGCCAAGATATACTGTTTTCACAAACAAAATAGAATGAGAGAAAGTAAAAACTGGAATCACGAGTACTTTGACTTTTTTTTCCTTCATGAAAACAACTCAAACTGATTATCAAAATTGTAATAAGCGATTGATTTAATGGTTGACAACTAATCGATAAATCTCTGCAGCTCTGGCTCCGACCTGCCTACGTCCATCATCGCTATCATCCAATAACAAAGTTCACCTCACGCTAGCGCACTTCTTTTTTTTTTTTTACAGGAATGAGAGACACAAACCTGAGTGTATCAAATGATTAACTCTGTCAGGACAAAGACGTCTAATCAGGCTGGTCATCTGAGGACGGGCCCAAGGGGGAATCCCTCTATCACTACACAGTGTCTTTATGTCTGAGGAGCACAAGGCCCTCCACCACAGCCACTACTCAAAACTTATCAACATTTCATTAGCTCATAACTTCAAATTGAGCAGATAAGGTCAGGAAAGAGTGACAGTCGGTTGCCGAGGCAAATGTAAACAGATATCAGAAGCTTTTCTGCTGTTTATTCTAACAGCATACACCCTTTGAATAGGGAATTCCAGTATCTCCCCTCTGGACGGAGGCTAATAGTCCCTGGTTGTAGAACCACAACCACAATTACTCGCACACAACGCACAAGCACCATGGTCATGTACTAGCTGTAGAATTTCTGCATATGTACTGTTTTTATATCCATGTTATACCGTCTGTTGTATATGTGTTCATGTTTTGTGTGTTACATGGTATGTGGTGGTCTACAAAGTTGTAAGGATGTCCTGCCTCTTAGACCGTACCAATAGAGTAACCTGAGCCTGAGGAGTCTGCTTCCAGATAAGGAGGCTACACATTTTTAGATGACTTTGCTCGCCTTTAATCAAATTTGTTGCTCAGCGGAACATTGTGACTTCCTAACAAGTACAATTGGTTTATAAGAGTAACTAAGGGAAGCAAGGGGCACCCAAAGGTTACGTTCTTAGCAATATTAGAACGAGCAGGCGGATCTCATGGGAAAATTGTGCTTATGCGTATGATATATAACAAAGAACGACAATTATCCCAAACCGAATAATTGTTTTAAATCAACCTTAACTTGAAAAAAAACAGACTCATGACTTAATCCAATAAGTCACGGCAATGCCAAAGTTGTTTGACAAACAAATTTATAGAAATGTTACCGACAACATGGCTATGTTTGTAGAATATAAACCAATACGATGTATAGTATGCAACAATAACAGCTAAAGAAACGAGGATTGTTATTACTGGTTCCAAAACTACTTGTAAGACTTTAGCTCATCCTTTCCCCTTTTGTGTTTTAGACAAAGCGAGTAAAAGTAACCCCAAAGTAGCACGTGTCCTGCTTATATAAATGTATTAAAACATGGAAAAATCCCCCTGTGGCGCCCTTTGAGATTTATGTATATGATCCATTACACACTCGACTTGTGTTTTTAGAGCCGGGGCTAAATTCAGATTACAGATGGCACGTCAGTCTCATCGGTTACATCATCGGTTACAGCTGGAAGTTTTTATAGCATATGTTAAGTTTGAATCTATAATCAGAGGTACTCAAAAGGGAAAGCCAGATCCATGCTGCAACTCCAAATTCAATGAAATAGGCAGACGTACAATCAGGATAAGTGTAATAATCTACACAAATGAAAGCAAAGTTAAATCAAGCATACACTGGTTAAGGTCTGTGTGCCGCACGTGTACGCAGGTGCAGTGTGTGTTGACGTGACGCGCGTCCGTGCGTCCGTCGGGGTACCCGAGTCCGAACTCGGTGCTCCATAACAGGGACAACGTCAGTGGGAAGCAGCCAGACTGATTTATAACTCCAACCAGAAGAACAGCTGCTCTGCTCGCGGTCAACTAACCTCGTTCTAGACGGATATCCATCCATTTCTTAATTTAGTACGCCCATTACAACCTCACTGATACGACGCGCACACTGTTAGACGTGGCCTCTAGCAGACCAGGTGCACGGAGAACACCTTTCTTTCTTTCTTAGTAGTACTCAAGGGCGTAGGTTTTGTTTCAACATTGGAGGGGACACTTTATAACCGGGGGATCTGGGGGTCGTCCCACAGAAAGATTGGAGCGTCAAACGCTTCGTTTTCCTGCATTCTGGGGGATTTTATTTTAAGCAACCATTTGTGTAGCACAAGTAGACGCGATTATGGTTTAGATTATGGTCAGATCGTTTATAGATCTCGACACTTGCTACTGCGCTTGAAGGCAGAGTCATTTTGACGGAGAAAGAGAAAGAAAAGACACGCAGGGACTGTGCTTTTTTATTGCCACTGCAACACAAACATGCAGTGCAAAGGTTAAGATGGTACGGTCCAGTATAGGGGTGTCTGAAATCGTGTGGAAACACATTTACAGGTAAGAAGGATATATACATGTTTTGAGCCCCCTGTACTGTTATTTTTACCTCTTTCGGGGAGGGGGTTGTCCTTCATATGTTTTGAGAGGGGGACAGAATCTACCTCTTCTAAAGTATTGTGAGGGGAACATAGCCTGCACCCCCCCAGAAATCTACGCCTATGGTAGTAGTGATGGGCTAGATCTGATAACCTCCTGCTGTTTGCTGATTGGGCTGTGGCTGTAAAGGAATGGCAAAGTATTGTGGGCTACGGTGGAGAAACTGTGCGCTCTGTGGGAGACAGAATCCCTCCGATAAGTGAGTGCCTCAAGGTCTGGACGCCGGCCCACCTCAGGATAACAGGCAAAGGAATAGCAGGACCCGTATCTGCCCCAGTTTACGCTCCCACCACCACCTCTCATCAACAATCTCTCTCTCTCTCTCTCTCTCCCTGCAGTGCTTAAACTGAAAACAGCTGCTCGGAATACCAGACTGATGAAACCCTGTTTAGAGCTTTTCTTTTTCTTCCTGCTGTACAATCTTGTTTTATTAGCATGGAGTGAAGCGTTTAAGGTACAATTACAGAGGGGAAAACATTTCTTTATGTGAGCTGAACAGTAGTGGTTATAGCAATGAGGGGGCTACATATATACACTTATGTACTTATATATGACAGTCCAACAGCACATTAAACTCCCCCCCTCTGTCTAACGTTATGTGTCAACAGTATGGCTGAATACAGAACTTTCATACTTTTAAAAGGCACAGACCGAATTGCCTCCTTTGTGTCGAGTATCGACAAATGCCTCATCATTCAATACCAAATTTCAATATCTAAGGAGTAAATCTCAGAGTCAGTGAGCCAATAAGCACTCAGCATGCTTCTACCAAGATCTACTAACGCTTGTGATTGGCTGTCGTCGTAGAGGCACGCAGGATAAACGCTACGTTACAGAGACGGGGCTTACGTTGTAATTTCTTTTGGTCAAAATGGATTTTAAATATAGAATGGTTTGTTCAGGAACTGGTATGGACACCAGTGGCGATTCCTGACGGCAGGGATGGCCCCGCTTCCCAGGATTGGACGCTTGATGGGATCGCCACTAGCAGGTATCAGTTTCTCTGTAATGAACACTGACAAGCAAAGAAAACAGGCTCCACCCTCTTACAACCGCAATGGCTACACCTGATTGGACGACTGCTTTCACTCGTGGGCTGTCTGCTCCCAAATTTCAAAACAGACCAAGATGGCGGCTCACTTCGAAAAAGTGTTCACCAACATGTGTTTCAGATCAACAGCGGTCAGCTGAAAAGATTTTTCGGGAGTATTTCGAGAGGCAGTGAGTCAAATGGTAAACGAGGAGCATGCAACTCGACGCCACGTTTCTCAAAAGTTGCCTCAATGCTCCCAGAATGCATTGCGCGGCTGCTTACAGAGACAACGAATTTGAAGCGTGGAAATGACGTAGCCAGTGGACCCGTACGTAGACAGTTAGATACAAGTATGGCTGCAAGTAACTGAAGCGTTCATTCAAATGATGCCTTGGACTAGTCCATTGATAAGTTGACTAGTTAATTCATCCTTAGTTATTTTTTAAAGCACAAACTCACCCAAATTCACCACTTCCAGCTCCATAACTGTGACAACTTGACAAAACAAACTATTTAATATACAACACCTCGGGCTCTTGGAAAATCTAATGGCTGTTGTCCAATATTATCTAAAATGTTACAGCCTAAACGATTAAGCAATTAATTGACAAAATGATCATTGGTTGCAGCTATAATGTTTTCAAAACGCTTATTTAGACTGACAGACCATAAACCAAAATATACACAGGGAAGAAGAAGCTGCAGAGAGCTTGTTTTAAGGATTTTTACAGGTCAATCATGAGTTAAATGATTAATCCATGATCAGAAACAGTTTCAGGACTGTGGTCGTCTGGAAGTGAGTCTGTGCTGATAAATCCCTGCCCCCCTCCTGCACCGGGGCTCCAGGTTAAGACCACAGAATAGACATGACTAAGCTGGTATTCACATGACACATGATACGGGTCTCCCCCTCCCACATCTCCATCCCCCAGACTAGGGTTGCAGAATTCCAGAAATATTCGAGGTGGAAACTTCCCATGTGAATTAACTAGGAAAATTATTGGGAATTAACAGGACAAAAACACAAAATACAAAGGGTTATTTGCTCAGGCTGTGTGGACTATGTCATAAGCAGACATAATCCATTCATTTGTCAAATACATAGCCAATGTTTGATGTGCCCATTGACAGTAAAACGAATGGACACAGCGACCCCATAGACTCTGGACGGAGACCAGTGAAGGACATTAGAAGCTCTTTCCCGGTGATGGCTGAGCGTTACTGAGCAGCCTCCAACTGAGCTTGAAGACGTAGATGTGACGTGAGCAACCTGTCTGAAAGTTGGAAGTCTTCTGGTAGCTGTGCCAAGAGAAATCTCAATCATTCCCAATCTAGCAGAGACGGAGAGCGTAGGTATATGTAAGGAGATAACATAGGCACAGGCTAATTACTGATCACTAACATGATAGTTAACATTAGGAATTACACTTAAACAGCTAATGGAAGTCCAAACTGCCTGAGAGCTTCTCCTGGACTATACGGTAATTCCTCTACTATGAGACAGTAAGTCTCGTGGTTATGACCCAATCGTTAGCCTATTTTTATAACAACGTCTGCTACGGAGCCATAACGTGAGCTACAAGGTAATGGAGCCTTTTATACATTGTCGTGTTTCTTTAGAAATAAACAACGGACAAATAGAGTCTTTAAACGCTTCAGATGTAAAGTTATTCTCTGTCAAAGTGACGTCAAAATGAATGGCAGTCAATGGGATGCTAACGGGAGGTGATGGCTTGGTAGCATCAAAATGGCGCCATAGGAGCTACGGTTTGTGGAGGCTGGCTTACCCCCTTGGATGTGCCATGTGGGGAGATAGCGAGCTAGCAAGTTGGCTAACCCGAAAAGGTACTATAAAAAACATTTGAGCCAGGGCGAGCTCTAGATCACCCAGTAAGAGCGGTCGCCCCATGTAGGCTGAGTCCTTTGCAGCGGCGCGGGTTTGAATCCGACCTGCTGAATGTGGGCAGTGTGCAAACTTTGAGGTTTTGAAGTGGACAACGAATTTATAAAAAGAAATGTTTGACGATAAAGAATGGATGGAAATATTCATTAAAACATCCTCCATTAGCATTAGCATGCCCAATCAAGCTGCATCCCACAGGGTAACAGCTAGCTAGCACAAACTAGCAGGTGTTACACAAAGAATGGGACAAAGTTAAAGATTTGTTAAATATTACCTTGTTCATACAACAGAAAAACAAGCAGGTGTTTAAAACGGTGTAGCCTACTTTGCTTTAGGCCACTATCTGAAATATCAGACTGGGTGATCTTTATGTATTTATTTATGTATATATTATCTTTATCTTATGTATACTCTGATCAAGGTCTTGACTGAAAGCTGACCTTTTGCAACCCTAATCCAGAGCTTCATTTCGTGGCAAAAAAAGTTAACTTTTTTGATAATGAGTAGCTGTGGAGGATGAGAAATAGCAAGAATTTGAATTGCCATTGCTTTAACCTCGACTCCTCTGTCTTTGAGCCTCTGAATAACTCAACTCAAGTGACAATCCACTACACAAGGATTGCGATTGTTTGAAAGTAGAGACCGAACACGTGTAGACCAGCAGCTTCCTTTATAAATAGCTTGAGATTTCGTTGTTTATTGAAAAGGCTTTAATATGTAACTCTGCAACCGTTTTGCTTTTGTTTGGAATACACCCAGAAGTGGGCATCTCTAAATGGTTTTTCAAAGCTATAAAAAAATATTTTGGCGTGAACTCAGGAGCGTTGGAGATGTTCACCTTTGGCCAAAATGTCTCTCAACTCAACACACAACTTCACAGGGCAAAAAAAAAAAAAAAAAAAAAAAGAAAGAAAGCAATGTACCAAACTGCACCACTCTGTAACTCTGGCCAAACACTGCCAAATAATAAAAAAAATAAAAAAAATAAAACACATTTGCACATATTCATCTTGGCACATCAAAAGGATTCATTGATGTCACTGAACACGGGGAGTCTATGGCGCGAGAGTGGAAGACGTTGGATATCCTTTCCTCAAAGGGCGCTGGGATGCTCCTGATGGGCCGCGCGCTGGAGAAGCCAGAGAGCGCTATAAACAGAATTTGTAATGCCGGGCGCGCGGGTGGGTGGGTTAACGTAGTGAACTAGCGGAGCATGGGGTAGAGGGAGGAATTGACGCCAGCTCATGCTTTTCCACAGAGACCGGAGAGGGAAGGATACAGACCAGGACTGACCCATTTGACACGGTTCTTTACAAGTGATGTTAGGAAGTCAGCGTGAGCGTCGATGGTCTGAAAATGACACGCCTGCTCCTGTAGGACTCCATTAGAAAGACTTTATGTGGAGCTACTAAAGCTGCAGATTATTATCATTATCATCTACTGATTTTAGGGCTGCAACTAATGAATATTTTCTCAATTAACACTCCTGTTGTCCTCGGGTCAAATTTGACCCATTTTCAAAAAGTTTCTATATCAGAAATTTGGGTTTCTTTTAACCAAATTTAAAAAAAAAAAAAAAAAGAAAAAGTAACATGGATGGTTCTCTACAACGCTCTTCACAAGTAAAATAAATGATTCGTTCACTTCTTTCACTGAATTTGTGTGTTTTATTCAATTTAATAGCATTTGGAGAAAAGAAATCATAAAAGAACGTTAAAAAAAGTGT
>CM042314.1:2284274-2321774 GCA_023566125.1 Zingel zingel | reverse complement strand
CGTTGGGTAGTTTCATTTATAATAAAAACATCAGATTTTATAAACTAAATGTGTTTAGAGTGCAAAAAACTGAACTTGTAAAGTAACTAAAGCTGTAGAAGATGAATGTAGAGGAGTAACTAAAGTAACTAGTAACTAAAGCTGGAACAGATGAATGTAGAGGAGTAACTAAAGTAACTAGTAACTAAAGCTGGAACAGATGAATGGAGCGGAGTAACTAAAGTAACTAGTAACTAAAGCTGGAACAGATGAATGGAGCGGAGTAACTAAAGTAACTAATAACTAAAGCTGGAACAGATGAATGTAGAGGAGTAACTAAAGTAACTAGTAACTAAAGCTGGAACAGATGAATGTAGTGGAGTAACTAAAGTAACTAGTAACTAAAGCTGGAACAGATGAATGGAGTGGAGTAACTAAAGGTGTAACAGATGAATGTAGTGGAGTAACTAAAGTAACTAGTAACTAAAGCTGGAACAGATGAATGGAGCGGAGTAACTAAAGTAACTAGTAACTAAAGCTGTAACAGATGAATGTAGTGGAGTAACTAAAGTAACTAGTAACTAAAGCTGGAACAGATGAATGTAGCGGAGTAACTAAAGTAACTAGTAACTAAAGCTGTAAAAGATGAATGTAGTGGAGTAACTAAAGTAACTAGTAACTAAAGCTGTAACAGATGAATGTAGTGGAGTAACTAAAGTAACTAGTAACTAAAGCTGTAAAAGATGAATGGAGCGGAGTAACTAAAGTAACTAGTAACTAAAGCTGTAACAGATGAATGTAGCGGAGTAACTAAAGTAACTAGTAACTAAAGCTGTAAAAGATGAATGGAGCGGAGTAACTAAAGTAACTAGTAACTAAAGCTGTAACAGATGAATGTAGTGGAGTAAAAAGTCCAATATTTCTCTCTGAAATGTAGCGGAGTAGAAGTAGAAAGTGGCATGAAAAGAAAGGACTCAAGTAAAGTACAAGTACCTCAACATTTGTACTTGAGTAATTGTACTTCAGTTACATTCCACCGCTGGAAAAGAGCTCTCTGGCCCCCGCTCAGCACAGCAGGCAGAAGTCTGGTGGAACATCTCTGCAGACGTAAAACCTCCTCCTCCGCTCTCAGTGGATTACAGCAGAATGTCAGCTCGGAGCAGGCTTTAAATCAGTTATGCGCGGCCCCTCGGGGGGTGGGGGGGGGGACGACTCTGTGCTGATCCCATGTACGCCTGTCCCTCATTGCTCATGATAGGGTTGCCACATCCAAATTTTTAAGTTCTCGGGCCTCAAATCCTTCATCATGTTGCACATCGCAGATTCAAATCACTGCTCGGTGACTCTTGTGCAACGCCTATCTAGTTTTGAGCAGTGCGTTTTTTAAATGCTGCAGAATATATATAGTTGTCTGGTCTCTAGAATCTCAGAAAATGGTGAAAAATGTGGATCAGTGTTTCCCAAAAAGCCCAAGATGATGTCCTCAAATGTCTCGTTTTGTCCACAACTCAAAGATATTCAGATTCCTGTCCCAGAGGAGAGAAGACACTAGAACATGTTCACATTTAGTTGAGTTAAATGACTCAAACTGATTAATTGGTTATTAAAATAGTTGCAGATTCATTTAGCAGTTGACTACTAATCGATTCATGTTTGCAGTAGGGGCGTTGCAATCAACGCATGGCAATGTGGACATGGACGATTCTGCATCGGTGCAGTGACAGACCATAATGGATTATTGCCTACTGATGTTGATAGTATTTTTGTTTCTGCCTTTTGTCTGCTGTGTTCAGACTCCGCTACATTCAGAAAGTGTCTTTTTTAACAGCAGATACAATAAAAAAAGGGAAAAGGGGAGTTTATATATATATATATATATATATATATATATATATATATATATATATATATATATATATATATATATATATATATATACGATAACTTGAATTTGTTGATGAAAACCATGTGAAGTAATACATAATAACAGTGAGGAGGTGATGTATCGTGATATCGATTCGAATCGTTGACAGGATAATCGTAATCGAATCATGACACAAAAGAAGCTGGCAGCGTTTTGGCTCCAAAAGGCAGCCGAGAGCGTCTTCTGTTGCTATAACAACAGCTACTGCTACAGTATCCTAGAGCGCTATGTGGAGCGGTGCTAACGTTAGATACAACAAAGTGGTGGAGCGAGCTAGAGAAAGAACAGAGAGAGAGAGGTGCTTACGTTATATAAAACAAAGTGAGTTCCCCCTCTTTGTCACTTACTCGACTAAGAGGAAGCAGGCCTGAAAAGTACTAAGATGTCAGACCAGAAGGGGGAGTTGTATGTATTACGGAAATATTTACAACAGGCTCAAAGCTATGAAACTGAAAGAGAACGAAGTGGATTCTATCGACCTGGCACAAATCCCATAATCAGTTTGGGAGCCCTAACTTTTATGTGTCTCATGCAACACACACACACACACACACACACACACACACACACACACACACACACACACACACACACACACACACACACACACACACACACACACACACACACACACACACACACACACACACACACACACACACACACACACACACACACACACACACACACACACACACACACACACACACACACACACACACACACACACACACACACACACACACACACCACATCCGTCAGACCCAACAGGGCCTTCCAAGACACACACACACACTACAATAAACTGGGACTGTTTGGGGAGCGGTGACGACACCAATGAGCTTACCCTGTGGACAAACATTGATCTCACGAGCCAATTATAGCTGAGATGATTAGTCAACTGATCGATTAGTCAATCAACAGGAAAAATGATCGACTATTTTGACAATGGATTAATCGTTAAAGTGAATTATCACACAAAAATAGCAGAAAATGCTGTTTCAGTCTCTCAAATATGGAGATTTCCTGCCTTGTTTTGTTTTATATTATGTTAAACTTAATATATTTGGGGTTTTGGACTGACAAAACAAGACATTTAAAGACATTTTTCACTATTTTGCGACATTTTATAGACCAAACGATTCACCGATTAGTTGATCGACAGAAAAAGAACCGCCTGAAACTATTTTGATAATCGTTAAAGTAATGTTTCACGCAGAAATGGCAGAAAAAGCTGCTCTTTTTAGCCTAAATGTGGAGGTTTCCTGCTCTTTTCGGTTTGATATCATATTGTACAACAAGTAGATCCGACCAGACAATCTGATTGGTCAACTAGACATTTGGAACGTGTTCAAATCAGAATCACAGCTCACCCAGAGCCATTTCAGTACACCTGCAATCACTTAAAATATTACTCCGCCATTTCAATAGTAACATTGTAACTTCCAGGGCTGAATCAAAACAAAAAACCCAGTAACGTTAGCCTACGATATTGATACAATGGATCGTTTTGTTGTTAATTTTGATTTATATGGCGGACTTAGTTTTGATGAATGGTTGGAAGAGGATGAGAAGAACACATAACCAAAAACATACTTCACACTAGAGCTCTTACTGTGCTCCATGGCAGCAACACAACAAGCGCCTGGCCGCTACGGAAACGTTAAATATTAAATTTGGAAGCGACGATCGGATTTGAATCCAAACGATTCCAATCTTGATGCCCAATCCTACCCAAGTCTAGTTGCAGCCCAAGAGCCAATCAGCGGATTCCGCAGACTAAAATGTACAGTTAGTTGAACTAAGTTTGCTGGCCAGACGTGGGTGTGAGCGGCTGGTAAATATCATCTGACTGTATTGAACTTCATCCACAGGTGTAAACAAAACAAATGCAATCCTTAAGAGGCGCTAAGTCGAAGCTCTCCTCATCAATCAAACTCACTGCGTTCGCACTAAAAGCCACAAGCAATATGGAGGACTTTAAGACGGCTGCTGTGTAAGCCGGCCATTGTCTGCCTGCATGTTTTCTGCAACGCTGATGATTGACACAGTCAGCTCACTCTGTCCCGTTGACCTCATTCTTTTCTTTTTCTAATATTGGGGCTTATACCTCTGAATTGTAAGTCCTCTCCAATTATTTGCTACTTTGCCTCAAGTAACAAGAACAACGGGTTTTTTTCAACTCTACTATGCTGCATAAAAACAAAAAGAGTGAGAGGCTTTCATACCAGAGACACAAGACAAAACAAAGCACAGACGAGATAATAGGCTGCTGAAAATTCTGTCAATTTCTTCAGCGTGTTTGGTTTGTTCCTCGATTATACCAAAACACTAGGGCTGAGACTAGACCGATTAATCTGTTGATTATTTCCTCGATTAATACATTAGTTGTTCGGTCTCTAAAATGGTGAAAAATGTGGATCAGTGTTCCCCAAAAAGTCCCAAGATGACGTCCTCAAATGTCTTGTTTCTGTCCCCAACTCAAAGATATTCAGATTACTGTCACAGAGGAGAGAAGGAACTAGAACAATATTTACATTTAACAAGCTGACATCAGGGAACATTTTTTATTTTTTCATAAAAAAAGATTCAAACCTATTAATCGATTATCAAAATAATTGGCGATTAAACGTTTGATCTTTGCAGGTCTACCCAAATAACATTTTTCCTGCACAAAATATGACAATGCCTTTGCATTCCTTCATGTTCATATCTCTGACAACATTCCTGCCAAACTCTGTCGGCCCAAAAGCAACGAGATAGACAATCCATGTATCACCAGAGTAGCCATTTAGTTAATGAGCCCCAACGGAGACCTCCAATGAAGCCATCAAGACTGCTCAGAATAACAATGGTCAACTAACGCCTTTCTAATTGAATGGAAGGTGGAGAGAGGGAGGCGAGGGGAGTGGGCCAGGAACAGTGAAAAGGAGACAGAAGAGAAGGGAGGGAAAGGGAGGCGTCTTTTCAGTCAGATGCCTGCCAGGCATTAACGAAAGTACTTGTTTTTTTTCGGGAGGTGGGGGGGGGGGGGGGGGGGGGGGGGATGTGACATGGATTGGGGGATGGACGAGGTCCAAAGAACACAGCTCTCCAGCAGGGATTATTTCAAGGAAGTTTGCATAGTTCAACTGTATTTAGTAGATTAGCATTCCAAATATTCCAATTGGTTAAATTGCTTAAAATGACGCACGTTTGTTTGGAATCGGTATTTGTTATCACTACGTTTATACCCTCTTAGAGTGGGATTTTTTTTTATCATGGACTTTCTTATAGAGCTGCAACGATTAGTCAATGGACAGAAAAAGAATCACCAACTATTTTGATAATCGATTCAGCGTTAGCGTAATTTTTCACACAAAGAAATGGCAGAAAATGCTGCTTTCAGTCTCATAAATATGGAAATTTCCAGCTCTTTTTTCTGTTCTATATATCATATTAAACTGAATATCTTTGGGTTTTGGACAACAACACATGTAAAGACATCAACTTGGATTTTAAGAAACTGGGATGGACATTTTTTCACTTTTTTTCCTGACATTTCATAGACCAAACAATTAATTAATTAATTAATAGAAAGATAATGAAAATAATGATTAGTTTCAGCCCTAGTATTTGTCACTATGTTTTTAACATGTTCTTTGACCTTAATGTTGGATTTTTTTATCATGAATTGTCTTATGTGGTTCATGTTTGCAGCATTGCCAACTACTGTAAGGTCTCCGTGCTTTATTAACTGGTTGTAAGGGCATGTTTAACATGTGATATGTATGGATTAAATTGCAGAAAACCAATGCAGCATTTACAGCTGACAGCTGGTGCAATGCAAGAAGTTCGGTTGAACAAAACACAAAAACTCTGCATCAACAACACTTACTTAAGACTGTCAACCTTATCTAGACTTTTAAAAGTCTCTCAACAACAGTTGTCACAGACACTGCAGTGAAATGCCTCCCGTGTGTGTCAGAGCGAGATATTACGTTGTTGTTACTGTATGATATGACTTCAGGGACAGCTTTGTTTTTTTCCCAATTTTCTGCAGAGAAATGTGTGCAAACAGCCTGCAGGGTTTTAAAGAGCTGATAGTTACTATCCTGCATGCTGAAGAAAAGCCTTCATTATAAACACAAGTAGCCTACTAAATGGAAAGCAATTTAGCAGCCAACTTTAAAAAATATCTTGCAATTCTAAAATATAATTTAGAAGAATACTAGCCTCTAGACTGCAAAATGTAAGTCCATATAGGAAACTCAGTGACATTTAGGGCTGCAACAGTTTACTTATATCATTGATTAATCTGTCGATTCTTTTCTGGATTAATTGATTGCTAAATAAAAATGTCAGAAATTGGTGAAAAATGTGGGTCAGTGTTCCCCAAAAAGCCCAAGATGACGTCCTCAGATGTCTCGTTTTGTCCACAACTCAAAGATATTCAGATTACTGTCCCAGAGGAGAGAAGAGACTAGAAGATATTCAGATTACTGTCACAGAGGAGAGAAGAGACTAGAAGATATTCAGATTACTGTCAGAGGAGAGAAGAGACTAGAAGATATTCAGATTACTGTCCCAGAGGAGAGGAGAGACTAGAAGATATTCAGATTACTGTCCCAGAGGAGAGAAGAGACTAGAAGATATTCAGATTACTGTCCCAGAGGAGAGAAGAGACTAGAAGATATTCAGATTACTGTCCCAGAGGAGAGAAGAGACTAGAAGATATTCAGATTACTGTCCCAGAGGAGAGAAGAGACTAGAAGATATTCAGATTACTGTCAGAGGAGAGAAGAGACTAGAAGATATTCAGATTACTGTCAGAGGAGAGAAGAGACTAGAAGATATTCAGATTACTGTCCCAGAGGAGAGAAGAGACTAGAAGATATTCAGATTACTGTCAGAGGAGAGAATAGACTAGAAGATATTCAGATTACTGTCCCAGAGGAGAGAAGAGACTAGAAGATATTCAGATTACTGTCAGAGGAGAGAAGAGACTAGAAGATATTCAGATTACTGTCAGAGGAGAGAATAGACTAGAAGATATTCAGATTACTGTCAGAGGAGAGAATAGACTAGAAGATATTCAGATTACTGTCCCAGAGGAGAGAAGAGACTAGAAGATATTCAGATTACTGTCAGAGGAGAGAAGAGACTAGAAGATATTCAGATTACTGTCAGAGGAGAGAATAGACTAGAAGATATTCAGATTACTGTCCCAGAGGAGAGAAGAGACTAGAAGATATTCAGATTACTGTCAGAGGAGAGAAGAGACTAGAAGATATTCAGATTACTGTCCCAGAGGAGAGAAGAGACTAGAAGATATTCAGATTACTGTCAGAGGAGAGAATAGACTAGAAGATATTCAGATTACTGTCAGAGGAGAGAAGATACTAGAAGATATTCAGATTACTGTCCCAGAGGAGAGAAGACACTAGAAGATATTCAGATTACTGTCCCAGAGGAGAGAAGAGACTAGAAGATATTCAGATTACTGTCAGAGGAGAGAAGATACTAGAAGATATTCAGATTACTGTCAGAGGAGAGAAGAGACTAGAAGATATTCAGATTACTGTCCCAGAGGAGAGAAGAGACTAGAAGATATTCAGATTACTGTCCCAGAGGAGAGAAGAGACTAGAAGATATTCACATTTAACAAGCTGACAGCAGAGAATATTTTACTTTTTTTCATTTAAAAAAAAATGACTCCATTAATTTGATTATCAAAATAGTTGGCGATTAATTTAATAGTTGACAACTAATCGATTAATCTTCGCAGCTCTAGCCTAAACAATCAATATGCAGCTTGAGTATGAGGGGATTTTCGACAAGGAAATGCCATAAATCCTTAAAAAAATGACAAAGAAAGGCTAATGTGTCTGAACTTTGAGCCGAATGAGAAGTTGTCAAATGCGAGGCTTGTCGAAAGGGAGGGGGTGGTGGCAGCCAGGGAGAAATTTATATCCCCCCCCCCAAAAAAAAAAAAAGAACAAAGAAGTAGTTAGTACTCCTTGAGAGGCCACTCGGAGGGAATATGGCGGTCTGGCAGTGCACAGGGAACTTTAACGCACGGCCAAACAAAGTTTTTCACGGAGTGAAAGAGGCTGAAACGAAGGGAAGAGAGCGAAGAGAAACATGTCGGCGACAAGGGGACACTTACTGTTCTTGCACTCGGAGACAGTGAACCGTTGGATATGTATGGGTTGCTGAGGTCTGGGATCATGAGAAACGGGTAGCCAGGATAGTGAGGACTCTTAAAAAAGCCACCATCTTGCTGCCTCCTCAGGGCTGCAGAAGGAAGGAGAGAGGGAGGAAAAGTCAGGCTTTGATAGAGACACAAACGCGATACAGAAATGCTATCTAAAGCACACACAAAGTAGCCCACCGAGGCTGTTTGTGTGGGGGTTTCTTTTTTTACCTTCACTGAAGTAGTCTCTTGCTTTCTCGTAACTTTCTAAGTCGGGTCTGGTTTGGGGGCGCCTCTCTGCTTGCTGACAGGGAAAGAAATGTACACACAGGAGGGGAAGAAACTATTGAAACTTTCAACAGCATTAAATCAAGTCAAGTCAACGTTATTGTCAGTTCCAATGTGCATACAGAGGAGTCAAAATACATTTCTCTCCGACCCACGGTGCAACATGTAGCCTAGGCTCTGCACAACAAGTAACGTTAGCCTTTAAAAGACAGCCTAATGTATACAATATAGCCTACATACTAAATAGTGCAGAAGTCAATCAAAACATAAAAGTAACCTAAAGCAAATATAAAAATGAAAGTGTAAAAGTATATAGTCTATGTGCAGTGTGCTTACCTCTGAGTCCGATGAGCTGCTGTTGTTTTCCGACTCGTTCACCAAGGAGGATTTCACATCATCTAAATCCCTTTCCGCTGACACATTCTCGGATATCTTTTCCTCCGGCTCCCCTTCGTCTTTAAACGAGATCATCTCATCATTGGCCCCCAAATCATCCCCACCGCCTCCGTTCAACTGTGGCATTTTTGCAGAATAACGTTAGATATCAAAAGAAGGGAGAGGGGGAAACAACCGCAATAACAAATGACTTTTCTTTTCTTTTCTTATCAGATCAGTGTAGTCCAGACGAGTCCCCGCCGTAGTAGTCAACTATAACTACAACAAAGTGTCGATGTTTATTTATTTTTTTTAAAAGACCCTTTTCATCCTCTGAACGGGCTCCAGTAGTCCATGACGAGCCTCGCGATGATAATCCACAACAGTTAAAAGTCGCGACAGAGATCGAAAAATATCGATATCGAGTGTTTGGCGTCTGCGGCCGGATGCACAGCAACTTGGCCAAGTTTGGTCGCCTTTCGCAGCCTGTGGACAACTTGTGGCCCCTGTGTGTCTCTCCTGGTTGTGCTGCCGAGGAATAGGACTCTCTCTCCTCCTCCTACGGAGCCCGGGGACCACATACACTACACAGTCCGAGAGGGTTACTCAAGCGAAAGCAACAAGAAGACGCACGTCCGATTTCATCTCCTAGTATCCATGTGTGAGAAAACAATGGCTCGAGTTATAAAAAAAAATAATAATACAAAAAATAAACAGAAAAAATAAGCACGAGAGGGTCAGGCACTCGCTTGTTTTACCCCCCCAAAAAAAGAACCGCTAAAGTTTACAAAATGGGAAGAAAGAAAAAACGATGCAAACGTATAAAAATGAAATGTTCAGCTGGATGTAGTCGCCCTTTCCCTCCACATTGCTGCCGGGGAATGCGCCCTGAAAAACTACTTGGTTGTTGAAGTGGAAGAAAAAGCGCAGCCCCGTCCGTAGGGGAGGAGTTAGCACTGAAAACCGACACTTCATTCAACGCCATGTAGATCAGCTATTCTTTACCCTCAAGCCACCACACCACGCTGGGGAAATGAGGGCATTCAGAGCAGAGAAGTGGAGGTTTGCACATGGAGAAATAGAGATGCAGATGAATGGCATTGTTATGTATTCATTAAGACGATGATTCTTCTGTTATTTCAGAATATATCAAGAATAAATGGGAGAAATCAGCCAATGTTGTGACTTAGAAAATAATCACAATTGTATGTTTCTATAGTTTAAAGGTTCCATATTGTAAAAAAAAATGACATTTCCATGTCTGATTTGATTTAAAAGCAGGTCGAGGTTGCAAAGATTAATCGATTAATCGATTAGTTGTCAACTGATGAATTAATCGGCAACTATTTTGATAGTCAATCAATCGTGTTGAGTCTTTTTTTTAATGAAAAATAAGCTAAATGTCTCTGATTGCAGCTTGTTAAATGTGAATATCTTCTAGTGTCTTCTCTCCTCTGTGACAGGAAACTGAATATCTTTGAGTTGTGGACCAGACAAGACATTTGAGGATGTCATCCACATTTTTACATTTTTTTTTGACATTTTAGAGAACAAACAACTTATCGATTAATCAAAAAAAATAATGTAGTTGCAGTCCCATATATACTGTAAATACTCAATCCACAGAGAACTGCTCACAGCCCATTTAAAAAAAAAAAGTGCCTTTAAACGAATCGTCAGGACTTCTGTACGCTTGTGATGTCACAACTATTTTATGTGTAGGTAAAAAGTGTCGATACAGCGCCGTTACGTTCATTTCCCGGCTGCAATGACGGAGCAGAGACTCCGAGAGCGCAGATGCGGAAGACCTGGAAACGCTGACCAATCAAAGCAGACTTGGCTTTTTGGAGAGGGATGGGGTCTTAAAGAGACAGGCGCTAAAACGGAGCGTTTCAGACAGAGGGTGATTACAGGTATATTCAGACAGACAGTTTGAGAAAAATGATGTGTTTTTTGAACATTAAAGCATGTTAACATGTTAAAGTAAAAATCAAAAATACGAGTATGAACCTAAAAATGAGCATTATATAGGACCTTTAAGTAAACTAGAGCAGCAGTGTATCATGTGGTGCCCAGCTGATATCTCCTGTATTGTCAGGATACTGTAAGAGACCACACTGCCTCCATCTGTGTGAAAATGACAGACTAGGATTAAGTGAGAAAGTCCTAATTACACACTGCCGTGTAAATTGCACGTCTGCGTGTCCTGAAACAATACCCTGGGAAAGACAAAGCTCTATAACACCTGGGATAAGCACGGGCCCATTATGGCACAACTGTAGGCATGACAGAGGGAGGCAACAAGCCTCTGAACATCCAGCCTCTCTCTCTCTCTCTCTCTCTCTCTCTCTCTCTCTGTCTCTCAATTCAATTCAAAGGGGCTTTATTGGCATGGGAAATAGACACTTATATTGCCAAAGCAAGTGTGAAATGATAACAAAAATGTTCCTATATGTGCCTCGGAGCCCTTAAAGGGATATGGGGAATTTTATTTATTTACCGTGCTCACAAGATACTTTTCCTGTGAGCACGCAAAAATATCTCGTGCTCACGAGAAACCAATCTGAGTACCAATCAGAATGGCTGCAGTGGAGGAGGTATTCCCGATAATGTCATCAACAAACTTAGAAGGAATGTAACTTAAAAGGTAGCTGTTAAACAATTTCATGCAGTGAATGTGAAATATTTACTTGTCTTTAGCCACCTAACGTTAGCATAATTTTGCTAGCCCTAGATTGTTTTTTTTTTGTGAGAACGAGAATCCCATGTCCCTTTAGGGGCGCCGTAATATACTAATAGTATTATTATTATATTAGTTATAATAATATAAGTGAGAACTGTGTAAACACTGCAACATTTTCAAGGTATCTGTCTATGTACAGAGATCAGCACAGTGCAGATGGTCAGTGCAGGATTACACAGATGACTGTGTTCATATGGTGGCTTTATTCCACTGGATGTCCTTTTCTTGTCACAGCAGCTCTCTCTCTCTTTCTCTCTCTCTCTCTCTTTTTCTCTCTCTCTCTCTCTCTCTCTCTCTCTCTAGACTGTAATACATGGCCCCATTGTTGATTTGAGGAACAGGATTGGAGGCCCTGTTTTGCAAGCAGTCTTGGAAGAAGGAGGAAGGGATGTGGTTACAACTTTTTTCTTCATTCGTTCGTTCCTGCCGAGTAACCTGCACATAAATCACAACCATGACTTAAAGCATTAAACGTTTAAACCAGAGTTGGGTGTAACCATAGACTGTAAAATAACGGATGTAGCATCCGTGACGTCACACATTGGTTTGTGGACTCCTTTTTTGAAGCCTTGAGTTTGGTGATACAGGCATCACCATCTTAGTTTTTTGTAACCTTAGGTGTTGATTTTTGAAGAGAGGGTGGAGCAGGGGAGGATATTTATGGTTTCATGGCGCTGCGCTAACGAAAAGTTGCTGATTTTCAACCCTTCTGAAGCGAGTCATCCAGCGGAGATTTACCGACGGACCTCCGGGTACAGGCGCCATTCGTCTGCATTGACGCCAGAACAGAAAATCTGCAAAACGTTCTCTTAAGATACCAGCTAACGCTAGTGGTAGCTAGCTAGCTAGCTTGGTTGGCAGAACGCTGAACAAGACATTTTTAGGCAACCAGAATGTTCCAGTTAACTTTGATGAAGTGAAAATGCACAGCGGGGGTCAAAGACTAAGACGAAAACACGGACAACAGCCAAACACAAGTTGAGGTCTATGTTAATGTCCACCGTGTTAGCATGGTTAGCATCGCTAAGCCTCTGTCCTGATTGACAGGTCCTAAAGCATCCCCTGCTTTATTGTCTATTTTAAAATAAATGGGAGCATTATTTACTAAATGAACATCATGAAGACTTGAAACTAGTGATTGAGACCATCAACTCATTATGAAAATGTTATTTGAGGTAATAAATCAAGAGAGAAGTAGGCTCATTTTCTAATAGACTTCTATAGAAACAGACTTCTTTCTGTTTTTTAATAAACAAAATTAGATAGAATGCAGCTTTAAGGAGTTTCACGTTTAAGGGCCGGAAGCTTCATCCATTATTTTTTACAGTCTATGGGTGTAACACATAAGTTAGCTGCTATACTCTTGTGTCCCTGGAGCTCTTTTTGGAACATTTTCTTACCTCGTCCTATCTTCACCTGTCTCAGTCCAAGTCCAGTGGACCTCAGACTTCTGATGCAATCCGACAGGCTTCCCCCGTTTGAGAAAAAGAAGTCATTGATGTTGTCGACTGCGTGTCAGCAAGCTGAGGGTTGACTGACAATTCAGCAGAGTCTCCACGGGCCTCATTAGATCCACACTCCTCCTGGATGTTAGTGTGTGTGTGTGTGTGTGTGTGTGTGTGTGTGTGTGTGTGTGTATGTCAGTGTGGTATTTGTATTCAGTTAAAAGCAACATACTGTAGTTGCATACCGCATCTTCTCTGAATTGCATACAAGGTGGTTGTGGGTTTATCGTACACAGAGATACTCATGTTTGCACTTGCATGCGCACACAGGTGAATATTTGCCCTAAGGGCTACATATCATTGTTTTTTTCCCCCAGAATACAGTATGCAGAGAATCCATTCTCCCAATGATTCACAGACATTTGTAATGCAACCCTGTAGTTTGACACTGAGCTACAGTACAGTTTCCTACGCACAAAATTCCTCAGCGTATCACATATCAGACAAGTAATGGACCGTGTCCCGGCAGGTGTAATTACAATTATGCAGTGCTCATGCACCGTAGCCTTATGAAAGATTAATAAAGAAATCAAATATTAAAACACGTCAACACAGAGAAAAATAATAATGACATGCATAAGCAGTTGCTGAACAGGAACATCTCTAAAACCGTGCTTTCTGTTGCTGCTCCCCGGCACTGGAACAGCATCTCGTCCCATATTAAGTCATGTTCCATCATTTCAAATGTTGAATCAAATTTAAAGAGCTACCTTTTTTCTCTTGCTTTTAGTTCAGTTTGAGGCTGCATGGCATCTGTCATGTCCCCTCTTGACTTATTTTTAATTCCCTATAGAGAGGCGAAGACCCTCCCCCTCCTCCATCATGGGACAATATTTCTTAAAAAATATGCACGGTAGTGAACGGGGAAAGACAAATTATTTTGATCCCGTTTGAATTGAGCCATTAATTACACCTATGATGTTCGTCAATCTAAAAGATAATTTTGCAAGTTGAGTGAGTCGCAGTTTGATAGATAGATAGATAGATAGATAGATAGATAGATAGATAGATAGATAGATAGATAGATAGATAGATAGATAGATAGATAGATAGATAGATAGATGCATAGATAGATAGATAGATAGATAGATAGATAGATAGATAGATGCATAGATAGATAGATAGATAGATAGATAGATATATAGATAGATAGATAGATATATAGATAGATAGATAGATAGATAGATAGATAGATAGATAGATAGATAGATGCATAGATAGATAGATAGATAGATAGATAGATAGATAGATAGATAGATAGATAGATAGCAAAACAAGGTGGCGTATATTGTGTAAGACAAGAGATGTAGTTCACTGAGCGGTTTTGACACAAAACTGAGTGGTACTACAACAAACCTACGATAAACGGAGACTTTCTTGACTTGCAAAATGATCGGTTAAATCGACAAACAGCATATGTGTAATTCACGGCTCAATTCAATTCCCCGGTCATGTTGTCTTCCGGATTAATGTCCCATTGGGTTCACCGGAATAGGAGGGACTTCGCCTCTCTATACTGCTGTCTATCTAATGTTTATTTTATTTCCTTCTCTCCTAACTGTCTATTTCTTTACTTGAGTTTGCTTTTATCATGTCAGTTTACATTTTGTGTTGTTGCCTTTATCTTTGTGTGGTTTATCTATTTAAAGGCAGAACTTCAACCATCTGCCTCGACTGGAAAGCCCTTTGGGTCAACTTCTGTTGTTTTAAACGTGCCACAGGCTATAAATAAAGATGTCTTGACTTGACTTAAATACTGACACTTCTCACACACGCACAAGTTTCAGCAGTATGCTATTAAGCCCCAGTGGCATGCAGTGAGTAGACTGTTGTTCACAGTAAGCTGTAGCAGTGCAGTGAAATATAACACTTCTGTGATAAATATATTTAAAAAAAAATCCAGTGTGAGAAAAACAAAAGGATGCCTTTATTTGTTACAAAATGGTTGCGGGCATTAAAATGAAGCACGTTAATAGTTTGCTTTTAGCTTCAGCGAGAAAACATAATTTTTTATTTTGTTAAAGATTATTTTGGGGCATTTTAGGCCTGTATTTATAGGATAGCTTAGACATGAAAGGGGAGATAAAGGGGGAATGACATGCAACAAAGGGCCGCAGGTCGAACTCGCGGCCGCTGTGTCGAGGAGTAAACCTCTATATATGGGTGCGTGCTCTACCAGGTGAGCTACCCAGGCGCCCCTGAAAACATAATTATTACATATTTACTCAATGATCAATTCCAGGTGTCTGTTCTGTGTTGTTTGTGGGTATGAAGCCCCTCACTCGCGCTGACTTATTCATCAAGGCGGGGGACAATGGAGCATTTGATGGAAAATAATTTCTTCATACCTACAACACGTGAGAGAGGATTTTATGTCCTTTAAGTAGATAGATAGATAGATAGATAGATAGATAGATAGATAGATAGATAGATAGATAGATATATAGATAGATAGATAGATAGATAGATAGATAGATAGATAGATAGATACTTGATTGATCCCCAAGGGGGAATTCAAGGTCCCAGTAGCTTAAAGACATCACACACAACATACACATACATCATAAACAGGATGTTAAAATAACAAATCCACATGAATAATATGGACAAAAAAAGATATGATACTAAATAAAAAAATCCACATGAATGTACTAAGGGATGTATAAGCATGAGAGGCTTGCAGTGCCAGGACAGGGACTGACCCTGTGGTTCAGTCTGCATGGTAAGGTGCTCTATGAGAGAGTGTGTCATGGTGGTATAGTGCAAATAAGTCATATAGTTCAAGGATAAAGTCTAGAGTCCAGCATTAAATATGGGCATTATAAGGGAATAATAGTAGACAGTAGGATAGACACAAATCAACAGTCAATATTAGAGGTTTGAAATAATAGGGTTACAGCCATTGTTCAATTCCTTTCTCTCCCACGAAAACATAATTATTACATATTTACTCAATGATCAATTCCAGGTGTCTGTTCTGTGTTGTTTGTGGGTATGAAGCCCCTCACTCGCGCTGATTTATTCATAAAAGCGGGGGACAATGGAGCATTTGATGGAAAATAATTTCTTCATACCTGCATCACGTGAGAGAGGATTTTATGTCCTTTAAATGTACCCACGTATCGCTCCTTTCTCTCTACGACTGCATACCTTTTGTAGGAGCAGGATTGCTTTTAACTGGGAGTTGATGAGGGGTCATGAGAGATGCAAACAGCAGCCACAATCCTAGCCTGGGGGCAGATCGACTGGTGGCCAGAAAATGTATTCAGGGGGTGCTGTCCCTGCATCTGCCTTACTTTGAAGTTGCTCTCCCAACTCTGGCTTGTTGTACGTGACAGTGTGTTCATCCCTCCCCCCCTCTCACTCGCTAGAGAGAGAGAGAGAGAGCAAAAAAGCAGAGATGGAGCACTCCTGTGTGTCGGTATCGGAGACAAGGCTTTGCTGAATCAGTGCCTCCTTTTAAACCACTTCTTATAGACTTGCTTTCATGTGATGTTGTCATTTAATCTTTATTTTTTCATTGTCATTTTTATTGTTCTTTAAAAGTGTCCTAACTTATATTTTCACTATCACAATGATGCGTGGATATCAGGGCTGCAAAAATCTGTAAAATGTCAGAAACCGATTAATGGATTATCAAAATAGATGGCGATTAATCGACTGGTTGACAATTAATCGATTAATCTTTGCATATGTGCTTCTGTCAAAGCACTTTGTAAACTATTGTTTATTTAAAAGGTGGACCGCAAATAAAGTTTGTATTATTTTGCATGCTTTTCCACGTGTGGTGTGTGTGTGTGTGTGTGTGTGTGTGTGTTTCTATAAGAGTGTCTGTTTGTGTGATTGCAGGTGATATTATGTGGATAGTGCTACCTCATCGTGTTTATTTACAGTATCTTGATTGTTATATTTTACTAATTTAATTTTCTATTTTGTTGTTATTTTATATTTTATAATTTAAATGTATATATTTCTGGTTGTCTGTCACATTGAGAGCTGCTAAACTGTGTTTCGTTGTTGAAAACGATGACAATAAAGATCTATTCTATGTGTGTGTGTTTAAGAGACAGAGGGTATGAGAGAGAGAGAGAGAGTGAGGTGGAGAGAGATGCTGTGTGTCAATCCATCCTGGCTTTGGAGAATTCAAGGTCATCCTTTCATGTTTTGCCAACCATCGGTCAATCACTTTCCAATCAAAGCGGTGCCTAATTCAGCAGTAATTCCCCATCTCCTCGTCAAGTTTTCGCCTTACTGTTCCAGAGGCGTTAAAACATTTCCCTTGTCTTCCCTCTGATCTGCTGCAGTGTGTCCAACATGTCTTGCCAGGGCCACACCCGCCCTGACAAGCTCTCTAATGAAACGAGTTAAAGTGTGCGGCGAACATGTCAGATCACACATTGTGCGACTGCTGCTTCCATCCATCTCACTTCAAGAGATTTAGCCCTCACTTGATTGTCTTTGAAGTGTACTCAAGTCATGTTCTTTCATTAATCCAAAGAGCCCTCCACAATGTCTCTATTTGAGGCTTTTTGTACAGTTTGAATATAGGGAGATGGAAAAAAAAAACTTGGTCAAAACTAATCTGAATCAACTATAACAGATGTGGTCAACTAATCCTCCAAGCCATATGGCAATATGGGTCTTCTGTTCCTCCCCTCTAATACGACCCACAGGAGCATTTCATAAATTAGCGCCCCTAGACGGTACAGGACATACAGCCTCATATCTAAACCAGAGAAAGTAACGGTCGCCGTTTTGAACACGTCTTTCACTAGCAAGGACAATGAATAATGAAAAGATGGTGAGGCAAAGGCGTTTGTAGTCATCAGTTGACTTGATGTTGACTGCGTTTGGGCAGGCTTCGGTAGGGAATGCGCCGTAACACCCGGGCACAACGGACCCTCTTAGGACGTAAAGAAGAAGAGAAAGGAGAGGAACAGAAGGAGGGTGGGAGGGAGGGGTGCAGAATGCGGGAGCGGATGAGAGGAACGGGTTAGGTGGGTATTTATATGAATACCAAAAGAGGCGTGTCTGAGGTGTGACCCTGAAACTCTGCTAGGTAGCGTCAAATAATGTTGTGAAATGCTCGCAGTTCAGATATGTTTAGGTTGTGTATATGTTAAGTTTATAAAAAGGTCGTGGTTTGGGTTAAAGCTATAGTGCGTAGTTTCTGTCTCTCCCATGAGGAATTCTAAGAAAGGATAACCAAACTGTCTGCCCGTCCACATGAAACGAGCCTGATGTTATCGCGCACCACCGCTTGCTCGTAGCCAAGGAGGACACGGAGGATTAAAAAAATATGGACTCTTCAGAAGACGTAATTATCATCGCTTGAGTTTCTGCGTGCGAAAGTCGCCGGACGACACCATTTCATAAACACAACCCTACTAAGAAATACAGAGAGAGTTGTGTGAACCTGTATTGTGTAACGTGAACTTGTTGTCCTTCTGGGTCAGAATTGAAAATGAACTTTTGTTGTTGTTCTTTCGACGTTTTTGTCGTTTTTTTCTATGCTTTTGACGCTTTTTAAACGTTTTTGTCACTTTTTGTGACATTTCTTTTAAATCATGGTCAATGAACCTAATTTATATGACATTATGCTTAATTTTTGAATTAAAAAAAGCAGAAATTATGAATTATTTCGACTGTTAGTTAAGATCAGAGGATGTTGAGCGGATCACAGACTGGTACATGTCAAAGTTTAGTCAGGATACTGTTTTGAAACCATTTAAACTATTATTTTTGGGCAATTTGGTTGAAAGAAACCCATATTTCTGATATAAAAACATTGAAAATGGGTCAAATTTGACCCGAGGACAACACAAGGGTTAATTAGCTTTGTATCAACTTATTAATGACGTTCATTAATATCAAAAAGTTACGCACTAAAGCTTTAAAATCAGACACTTGCTGAAGGTTACGCACTTGGCGGTGAACGTAACATTTTACTTTTATTTTTAAATGGGACTCGAAACCCCAGGTCCTGTTTGTTTGACCCATCCACCACCCCAACTTGCATCCTTACGTTTACATTTGGTGCTCTTAAACTTCGTCACCTCACTTCCTGCTTTGCTCCCATCATAATTACTAAGGCCACTAGCGGATGGTGTCAGTATAAACGTAAATATAGGTCGTAATTGCTGCTTAAACAACCAACCGCTGGGATCGTTTTCGGGGGAGGACATTCTCTTGTGGATGTTTTCATTAAAAACAACTGATTCAAGGCTGAGCCAGAAGGCAAAGCTCTCAATCTACCGGTCAGTCTTCGTTCCTACCCTCACCTATGGTCATGAAGGCTGGAGGTCATGACCGAAAGAACAAGATCCAGGGTACAAGAGGCCGAGATGGGTTTCCTCAGGAGGGTGGCTGGCGTCTCCCTTAGAGATAGGGTGAGAAGCTCAGTCATCCGTGAGGAGCTCAGAGTAGAGCCGCTGCTCCTTCGCGTTGAAAGGAGCCAGTTGAGGTGGTTCGGGCATCTGGTAAGGATGCCCCCTGGGCACCTCCCTAGGGAGGTGTTCCAGGCACGTCCAGCTGGGAGGAGGCCTCTGGGAAGACCCAGGACTAGGTGGAGGGATTATATCTCTAACCTGGCCTGGGAACACCTCGGGATCCCCCAGTCGGAGCTGGTTAATGTGGCTCGGGAAAGGGAAGTTTGGGGTCCCCTGCTGGAGCTGCTCCCCCCGCGACCCGATACCGGATAAGCGGACGAAGATGGATGGATGGATGGATGGATGATTCAAGGCTTTCACATCATTCCATAATTGCCATTAGCCATTATATCTGGAGGCCTATATATTTTTAAATCATCCTGAAATTCCCCCCAAATGACCACATTATATGAACATAAAGTGTGTACCAACTTTCTTTCAGACATCACAGAGGGATCAACTGTTTTAAAAGACTGAAAACCTTTCAACCAAAGGGCAGGATCCACTGCAGATGGATTTACACACCTCTTTTGCATCACCACTGTGCCATATTCACTCCCCTCCTCAGTCATCACACTAAGTCTGGATGGGAGTGCCTCATGCAATCATGGATCTCACAAAAATAACCTCATATCCGTTTTAATCCACAGAAAGGTCTCCATTCCAGGCTGGTGTGGGCGTATATGGCATTTAAGACTGTGTGAGGATATGATTAGATGACAGTTTTTAGTGCCTAAAGGGTGTAACTGAAACACTAAACTGTGCACAGAGAAGAGAAAATAAAAGACTTTTCTCCTTCACGCTGGCATTTTGTTGCATTTGAAGTAATCTTTTCCTGAAGGGTCGAGAAAATGTTCATCCGAAGAAAGAAAAAAAACACTCAAAGACGGCTAATGAAATGGCTTTATTTCTATATGATTATTATCAGAATTTGACATTTAATTTAGTCAGACACAGATTGAATCAGGCTAACACATTTCTGTCCAGTTCTTTTATCCATTACTCGTTTATCCATTATTTTTAGCTAACTGTTTGAAATGTGTCAGTAGTTTAAGCAAACTATTTGAGCTGTTTAGTCTGTAGTTTAAGCTAACTATTTCAGCCGCTTATGCATTATTTTTAGCTAACTATCTGAGCTGTTTAGTCAGTAGTTTTAGCTAACTATTTGAGCTGTTTAGTCAGTAGTTTTAGCTAACTATTTGAACTGTTTAGTCTGTAGTTTTAGCTAACTAGTCAGTAGTTTTAGCTAACTATTTGAACTGTTCAGTCAGTAGTTTTAGCTAACTATCTGAACTGTTTAGTCAGTAGTTTTAGCTAACTATTTGAACTGTTCAGTCAGTAGTTTTAGCTAACTATTTGAACTGTTTAGTCTGTAGTTTTAGCTAACTATTTGAACTGTTCAGTCAGTAGTTTAAGCTAACTATTTGAGCTGTTTAGTCAGTAGTTTTAGCTAACTATTTGAACTGTGTAGTCAGTAGTTTTAGCTAACTATTTGAGCTGTTTAGTCTGTAGTTTAAGCTAACTATTTGAGCTGTTTAGTCAGTAGTTTTAGCTAACTATTTGAGCTGTGTAGTCAGTAGTTTTAGCTAACTATCTGAGCTGTTTAGTCAGTAGTTTTAGCTAATTATTTGAGCTGTTTAGTCTGTAGTTTTAGCTAACTATTTGAGCTGTTTAGTCTGTAGTTTTAGCTAACTATCTGAACTGTTCAGTCAGTAGTTTTAGCTAATTATTTGAGCTGTTTAGTCAGTAGTTTTAGCTATCTATTTGAACTGTTTAGTCTGTAGTTTTAGCTAACTATTTGAACTGTTTAGTCTGTAGTTTTAGCTAACTATTTGAACTGTTTAGTCAGTAGTTTAAGCTAACTATTTGAACTGTTTAGTCAGTAGTTTTAGATATTTTAGCCGCTTATGCATTACTTTTAGTTATTTATTTCTTCCATTTATTCATGAATTTTAGCTAACTATTTCAACTATTAAGTCATTAGTTTTAGCTAACTAGTTGAACTGTTAAGTCATTAGTTTTAGTTATTATTTTTACCATTGATGCATTCATTACTTTTAGCTACCTGTTCAAAATACATGAAAAATGAGTTGAGCTGCTCCACAACCTTTCCAAGTACCCCTGGTTGGGAATCACTGGCTCAAACTAAAGACTGGCTCAAACATGAATGAGTGAATGGATTATTTTTCCTTTAGCAAAAGCAATGATGCTTGTGCAAAGGATGCAACATTATCAGACTTGAAAGACAAACATGTCTGAGTCCTCCGGCACGGATTTACATGGTTGCTAAGAAGTGCTCGCTCACACCTCTTGACTGAAATACATGTTCATGTTTTTCTGTATTGCAGAGGATGCTTTTAAGAAGCATTATTTCTGAGGACATCAAAGCCTGGCAAAAGCACTCTCCTTTTGGAGTGTGCTGCAGCTTGAAAATGTACTTTCCAAGTATTTTCCAAATGGACAGGAAGAGGCCCTCACTGGTATTGAGGTGATGCTAATGCATTGTGGCGCTAGGTTTTCATTGTAACTTACTTTACAGCACAAAAAAACAGCCCGTATTAAAGTACTATTAATCTTTTACAGGCTTTATTTGATATTAACTTTAATTCCCCATCATTTTAAATACAAGAAGACAAAAATAGTCTTTATTTTGCTGTGTCTATATGGAAATCTGACTTTTATGGTTTAAGGAAAAAAACAAGCACAGCCAACAATGCCAACAAGTCCTCATGGACACTATTTACAATGCATAGCACTGTGACTGCCATAATTGTCCACAAAGTTTGAGTCAGACTAACCAGATGCTGCATTCAGGCTTTCTGCTATCGCCTGGTTTTATTGATCCAGTTAACATTTTGCTTGCAAGGTCACAGTCTTCAACCGTCTGTGTTTTCTCAGCTGAGGACGCATAGCAGCGCTCCTCCGAGGATTGGAGATTCTTTGCTGTGATGTAAAACCCTGCCCAAGTGAGAGGCTGTTGACTTTATTTAATATGTCCTCCAGATTTTTTTCTTTATGAGCATTACGCAAATGAAATGGTTTGCATTATGCGTGAACCATAAGCTCCGCTGAGGCATGCACGGCTGCAGACAGCTGGAAGTAACTTGAGCCCCTCGGTCACTTATCAGCCCTGGCATCCCTGCCATTTCCCATAGCCATCTTCAAGCCAGAAGAATCCAGCCATTGTTTTCATCTCTGTGGGCCCTGTGTTAACTCAGCAGTGCCTCGCTGATTGTTGCAGAGATATTAAAGAAAATGGTAGATTTGTCTTTGTCCATATAACCCTAGTCTTGCATTGCCAGACCTTTATCTCCACAGCGCCGTGGAGTAAAGTCTGGCTTCACCACAGATACATTCTGGGATAGGAGGGGAATAAAACACTCTGGGTTGTTTGCATTTCTTTAATCCAATCACAATCGTCTTGGGCGGCGCTGAGCTCCGGACGCAGCAACGGTGGCTCTGCTGAATATTCTCAGGAAGGAACTTGTTTTGGTGGAACATTTGCGCCCCACAAAAGAAAACGCCAGATACAATATTAAATGAAGTTACCTGTTGACACAATACAGTAACGTGAGCTATTTACATTAGCTGCTACATGGTTTAACCTCATCAGCTCTTACCAGTGTGTCTCTGTGTGTAGTTCGTCCACAGCAATCCCACCAATCGGTCCCAAAACGTCCCAGTTAGAGGAGATGCCCTAAACATATTCTTTGTAAATGTTTACAATCATTCCCTGAAAGAACCAAGCAGGTCTGACTCGTTGCACCATCCAAATGTTCTTCAAAACTTGATATTTTCAGCGTGTAGCTCGCTAGCTCGAAGGTTGTTGTTGTTGTTTCCTGAAGCGAAGTGATTTTGAGAACGGCAACACACGAACGTCAGGCTTTTTCCTGGAAATGTACTTCCGTGGATCCAGACTAGTATTAGCCTGACGAATCTAAAATGTTAGATTTATCTGCTGTGTGAGTGTGTGTGTGTGTGTGTGTGTGTGTGTGTGTGTGTGTGTGTGTGTGTGTGTGTGTAGGGGGTTCTTGATGCAGTTGTAAAGAGCAGCTGCACCTGCCATGTATGTCAACAACAAGGTCTGGAGCAGACACTCAAGAAGAGCGGTGGCTTTCACACCACTGGCCTCACTGAGGCTGCTTACTTTCCAAAGACAACAATGACCACGCTGCTCTGCTGCGCCGCCGAGCTTTCAGGCTCTATAGGCTTGGCGCCGGGTCTGTGTGGCCTCGAGATTATCTCCCGACTGAGCCCTCTACATACAAGCTTATTGGACTTCCTCATGTCCCCTTGTTTTCGTGGCTCTAAAGTTTCCAGGATGCTTTTTTGACTGTCTGTTTTACACATAGAGACAGGATCCCCCGTGGGGGTTGTTAGGAGGTTACAGGGGAGTAGTAAAGAGGTCAGGGAGAAACTGTCAGTCTATTTCCTTTCTCTGGCCTTGGGAAACTGCACCACAAGTCTTCTGCATATTTTTAGCGTCCTTGCTGGGTTTTTGTCCGTGTGTATCCACAGGAGAAGATTAAGTTATTCCCAGTCCATGAGGACTTTTGTTTTTCACATGGATTTACTTATATTAGTGTCTTTTACCCTTAGTTATACAATGACCATGTCCAGCACACAGTTAAAATAATGCACAGGGTCTGGAATCCATCATCTTTATGTGAATTTCTGCCTCACAGTTGAATGTCTACAGCTGGTAGTGTGTGCACAATCACGGGAGGCGGGGGGCTTGTATGTGTATGCATTGTATTTGTTGTGCCTACCAAAGTCTATACACTTTAACAGGAATTTCTGAACACGAGGAGGAATGAGGAGACTTGAAACATAGCTGTTAAGGAGGAGGGTTCAGTTTTTGTGCCATCATCACATATTTATTTTTACAGTTTTAAGCGGTGTTTGTGTGTACATTTGTTTAAACAGACTGATCTCACTAAGTGGTGTATGTATGACACGCCAATTCGTATGCCATTTTTGCGCGACGCCACGTGGTGTGTATGTTTACATCCGCTGTGTACGGCATAGACATACACGTGGATAGCTCAAAATGCGTATAGATAACACACCATTTGGCTTTAGGAAAGTGGCGTGTATGTTTACACAAAGTCATGATGCCATGTTGGTTTAAAATCTTGCGGGAAATCTGCATCGGCGTGGCCCTGGTCATCGGCTGGAACGCCTGACCCAGGAAACGTCAGTCCACTTAACAAAGATTTATTTCCACTAAATGGAGGTGCAAATGATAAAGAGTGCAACAAAACACACATGGGCAAAACAAACTTACAAATTTGAACTCTCGCTCAAGTCCAAGCTTCAGGGAACAAGGTTACAATAAAGTTGTCAGTTAAAACCATAGACTGTGTGATTAAAGGGCAAAAACAACTCATCTTACCAGCTGCAGCTCCATTACTGTAACTGAGAGGGTGTGCAGTCTTAAATAAGGAGTGACCAGGTGAACTCAATTATTATTTGATTGATATATTAATTATGTAATTAGGGGTGACAAGGGGCGCGTTCAGCCCCAACCAAACGTAGTAAAACGTTTATTTAAACTCAAATGGTGGTGCGTTGAACACCCTGCTGTGCTGCTGTGTATTAGAGCTGAAAATGTTTGCACGAAACTTAATTTCTATCATTTCACACGGGCTCGGGCCGGGCTCGGGCCGGGCTCGGGCTTGTGCTCCAGGTTGCGTGGTAAATGAGCGGTCAGCTGATGCGTTTCAATTAGCGCGACAATGGATGCTGAGGAGGTGAAACGGAGGCTGGCCTCTGGAGGACTTCTTTTATTTCTTTGTTCCAACTTCCAAGTGGCTGATAGCCTCCGTTAGTCATGAATACATGATGTTCAAAAATTTATAAATGACTCATTCTCGACAAAAGGCAAAAGAGCTGTGTGCATGAGCACATTTGAATAATGTTGGGCTGTAAACGGGTTCAGGCTTTTGAAAAGATGTCAATCAAAATGAACTTGTCGGGCTCGGGCCTTGTCGGGCCTGACTTTTAAGCCCCGATTACAGCTCTACTGTGTATTACCAAAAGTCTACATACACATTGCTTCTTATTGGGTAACATCTCTGACACACCCAACAAAATGAGAGAAAACACACCTGAAAGCACACCGTCTTACACCGTTCAGAGGAAACATGTCGTTCAACCCGGAAACCGTAGCAAATCAGTGCACACCGTTTTGAGACTGAACGTGCCCCAGGTGGAAGCTTAAAAAAACATGGGGAACGTTCAATCTCAAAACAATGTGCACCATGTTGCTAGGGTTTCCGTATGTTCCCACATTTCTAAGATTGTTTTCAAAATTAGGCCCTATGTTCTCACATTTCTAAGATTTTATTTCAAAATTAGGCCCTATGTTCTCACATTTCTAAGATTTTATTTCAAAATTAGGCCCTATGTTCTCACATTTCCTTTTTCATAGATTTGTATCAGATTGTATCCCCCTTTCTCCCAATTTGGAAGCCAGTTACACCCAAGCTATTATCCAGTAGCAATGGACTACAGATGGAATGTACTGTAGCTTTTAGCTAAATCTGGTTAATATCAGATAACCCTAACCCTAATTTTAAGAAATATCTTAGAAATGTGGGACCATAGGGCTGAGCCCGGTTGAAATAAATGCTTCCTCTGAACAGTGTGAAACGGTGTGCAACTGCTTTGAGTTCTGTTTTCTCTCGTTTGGTGGGTGTGTCTCTGGTTTATTGGCTGTGTCACAGGCGTTACCCAATCAGCAGAGACGTGTCTGTAAGCTCGTTTCAGTTTTTAAAAAATACCTCATTGCTACGTTTTGTTGGGGCTGAACGTGGCCCTGGAAAAGAAGTCAGTTAAAAGGAAGAGAGGAAAGGAAGTGCCAAAATAAGATAAAATAGGATCTTTACAACAATGTCCAACGAAATAGTTGATTTTATCTGCGATGATTTGGGGTCAGATTAATCATTTGTAAGGGCTGTGTTCGTTTGGGGAACATGTGCTCTTTTTCTGAGGTAGTAAATGCTTTCTTTGGAAAGTACAGATCTATTTTTCGTGCACTTTGAATGCATTTATTATTTCAGAGGGTAAAATATGTGCCACGTTTTGTTGTGCTGGTTGTGTACTCTTTGCAGGGAAGTGAGTCATGTTGATCAGTCACATCCGGACTCTTAAGAATTGAAAATAGACATGAATTTAGAGGACTGTTTGTGCAGAAAAGTAACTAGAAATCCAAGAGAAATGGCATGAGATGGGTCTGATAATTAAGCAAAAGTACAGCTCGCTCTCCTCTTTTCTCCAAGGTTAGGGCAGATATTGAGTGATTCAGCTGAGAGAGAGAGAGAGAGAGAGAGAGAGAGAGAGAGAGAGAGAGAGAGAGAGAGAGAGAGCTCTCATAAACGTGCGAGGCAATCATTTACATCCAGACGTTATTCACAGAGAATCACCTGAACTGTGCCACAGCCCAGATAATATTACTCACAGACATGTCTTACCTGCTGCACCACATTTCTTCCTGTGGTATCTCTAAGTGCATCAACACCTCTCGCTCTCTTCTCTGCAGCTCATTCCGTCTCGTGTGAATGACTAAAGCTGCTCGTGTGGTTGTTAAAATAGCTGCTGTATGTCTGTTAAATAACTGTAGCTTTAAAAAAAAAATAAAAAAAATACACTGTACATGTTGTTCTGTAGCGCTTAAATCATCTTTACACCATCAGGGTTATTATCATTGTCTTGCGACAGACACTGTTTGCGTTGTCACTCATGCGATTCGACATCATACAGCAAGTGCTGCGAGTACAGTGTGTCTTCTCAAATACCTGTGGTGAGAACAGAGCATTCAGCGCTGAGAAAAAGAGCTGTACTGTAAAGTTGAAAAAAAGTCCTCCAAGTGAAGGAAAAAAAACGCCTTGAAGATGAACATGTAAACAGAAAGCATGTTAAATCACATTAAGATGATCTTAACCAGACTGTTGTCTTGCTTTCTAATTCCACAATGCAATTATCAGACAGTGAACGGGGAAGGTACGTGCCAACGAAAATAAGTCATTTCTGTTCTGCTTCTGGCCCACCTCTCTATAAAGCTCGACTCTGCAGCTGCACTTCGCTGTGGAAAACAAACCGTGCAGTGCAGCTGGGCTCCTCAAGACAGCGAAAAAGGGGAATTTTAATCCCACGTTTTTCCCCCTCTTTGGCACCAGTTAGATTTATTTGGTCATAAAGAAAGGAAAAGCACCCCCACCGTCTGAGAAGGATTGGGAAGTGGGAATGCAAATTATGTCAGAAGAACCCCAGTTGCAGACTTGGAAACATAACAGGCCAGGAAATGAATCCCCGACAGGTCAAAGCGTGGAAAGTGAGGAGTCTAATTAAGTCAGAAAGTGACACATAACTGGGGTACCTGGGAGACTTTCCTCCCCCTGAAAAACGCTCCTGTAGGTCGTTTGTTCAAGCAGCATTATGACTTATATTTACATTTGTAGTGACAGCGCCCTCTCGTGGCCATAGTAGTTATGACGGGAACAAAGTAGGAAGTAAGGTGATGAAATATAAAGCTTGATTTATGGTTCTGCGTTGAATCTACACCATGGGTACGTACGTAGATACAGACCCTACGCCGTAGCCTTAAGGCCCTGACACACCAGCCCGATAATCGGCCGCTGGACAGTCTGGCGAGGTCGGTGACTCGAGTCTGTTCGGTGTGTTCTGTGCGGTCGTCTGTCGGAGGAGCCGTCGGCCTTCATTTGGGCCGACCTGACTTGCTGGGTCGGAGGGCGGGCAGTCGGACTCAATGACCAATCTGATTGGTGGAGTGCTAACGGAAATGACGAGCGGGATGAGTGATGAACGACTCTCAAAATCTGTTAACCTGACCTTTGTTGATCTGAAATGAAGACAGATTCAGCAGCTGCACGGCCTATGCCAAAATGTACGCTCAAGACAGCGTTGCTAGGTGTGTTCTGAGGCACTTTTTGGACCTCGGGGAGACTGATCACTCCGACTGCCTTTTCTGCCGACGGTCGGCCGTCAGGTTGGTGTGTCAGGGCCACTATGTGCACCTCCCTAGAAATGTAACTACACGTCGTGGCGATGCAGACCACAACACCTGTGATTGGTCCGCTCGGCTGTGGCTTGGTAGTGTTGCATTTCCCCCTACTCATTTCCGGGTTCTCCTTCTCCGTGGTCAGAAAGCACAGCAGAGACACTTTGTTTCTCTGTCTCCATCTCCAGAGTCGGTTCTCGTTTCACAGCTAATCCCCGTCACTATATCACACAACCACACACTACCCACACACACACACACACACACACACACACACACACACACACACACACACACACACACACCGGCTCTGTTATTCTCTTAAAGAGATGCGCTAGAACAACGCAGACACATCAGCGCACAAGTCTAAAAGCTTGCAACGCAGTGGTGTAGTCTAATGTATTGTAGTGCGTTCACTGTACTGTATATGTGTATATATATATATATATATATATATATAAATATATATATATATATATATATATATCGGGGAAAGGACGCCTCACACGCCGGGAGACGGCTGCGGGGGACGCTCCACAATAACGGGACGGTTATGATTAGGAAGACTACGGGAAACAAAACGCCACACGCGGGACGGGTGAAAGTCCTGTGTTGTTTGACCCATCCACCACCCCGACCAACTTCCCTACGCGGATTTTCGGCTTTTTATACCACTCCCTACCATTTTCGTGCTGTGACCACGAAATATGCTTCCCATTGAAATACATTACTTCACATTTTCGTGCTGGCCACCACGAAAAAAAAAGAGAAAAACATCCCCGTGGACACGTATCAATAGATTAAATAACGTGACCATTTCACGAACTTCCATGACAGGGAACTCTACTAAACATGCAGCAGTGCAGATGTGTTCAGAGATATGATTCACAGTAACAGTTTAATCACCATGAAGCACACCACAGCTAAAGGCGAGCCCACACGTGTCTCTCGCTCATTCCCCGCAGCGCCATCTAAAAAAACAAACTATCCGGAGAGCCTGAAATCATTTCCAGCTGTCACGTTCCCCGCTCCGGTGTAACTCCTAACCCGATATGACAGGGCAAGACGAGGTGAGGGCCGGGCCTCCAGGAAGAGTCATAACACGTAACTCGAGCTGTGAGCCTTATATTCATAATTGGAAAATGAAGATGGCCGAGTGCTGCACCTTTTGTCTCTCACGTTACCTTCATTAACTTCTCATCTTACATCAGACACTACGAGTCTTCACACACACAACAACAAGGCGAAGAACAATGGCAACCCACAATCACGCAGCGGAGGAATGCAACAGGTACTTTTACTCTACTGTTGTGCTTGAGCACAATTTTGAGGTACTTTTGAATACTTTTACTAGGTAAATATTCCATTACACACAGGGATGTAACGATGCACCGTGAATCAGTTTAAAAATGGATATAAATGTGTAAAGATGAATGAATGGTGATGCAGTTTTTAAACGTCCTAGAGCGTAATATAATTTAGATTTCACTTGTTAGACTTCAGACGTCACCACGTCTTCTTAGTTTATTTATTTGAAGATATTTCTTTCTATTTATTCAGTTATTTAATGTGGGATTTGTTTTAGAAGTCGTATTATACTTTTTTTATTTAATATTTGTTATTTAAGAGAAAATACAATTTCAGTGTCCCTTGTGATAAGAGGACACATCTGTTGTTTTGCACCGTTCTTCAGCCATTTGTCTGCAGCTCATTCTGTTAAAAAATAATCACACCGTGGGCGCCCGGATAGCCTAGTTGGTAGAGCGGGCGCCCATATATAGAGGTTCGACTCCGACCTGCGGCCCTTTGCTGCATGTCATCCCCCCTCTCAGCTGTCCTGTTAATAAAGGACTAAAAATGCCCAAAAAATAATCCTGAATCGCATCAAATCGTGAGTTACATCCCTAAAAGTGTACTTTATTTATGATGACTTCTTTCTGGCTGGATGCTTATAACAACTTTAAGTTGTACACTGGGCAACGTAACCCTCACGATGTCCTCGGGTCAAATTTCACCCATTTTCAAAACGTCTATATCAGAAATATGGGTTTCTTTTTAACCTAATTACTCAAAAAATGAAGTACAATTGCAAGTACTCGATTACTACGTTCATTGAATTGTGGATATTCAATTTTATAGCATTTGAAAAAATTGAAATAGTTTCAAAACCTGACTAAACGTCTGTGATTCTCCACCAACATATGTTCCTCTAATATTAGTCAAAATCATTCATCATTTCAAAATCAGGTCAAAATCAGATTAAATAGGAGATGTATTGACCATGAATTCCAAAAATATTTGTAAAACTATTGGTAATAAGTTGGTGTCAGTGAAAAATGGTGTCGAAAATGTGGAAAACATTGAAAGAAAGTGACAAAAACGTCAGAAAATGTGTCAAAAATATGAAAAAAAAAATAAAAAATGGTCAAAGAAAGTGTTAATTTTGACCCAGAAGACAACACAAGGGTTAAACCATATCGAATCGTGGGTTGAGTGTGTTGTTACATCCCTAAATAATATGAAAGAATATTTTTTCTTCCCAAATAAGTGAAATCAAAAGAAGATTTTTGCCCAAATTGCATCGCGGTTCACGTTTTTACCCAAGCGGTTGTTAACTCAACACATTTATATTGATTTTGAACCGATTCAAGATGCATCGTTACATGCCTAGTGTTATTTTAATCTGTGAATGTGAGAAAAAGTATCATTTCATTGCACTATACTCTACATCAAATGTAATGTAGTAGCCTACATCGATAAAAAAGAAAGTTTTGGGGACATATACAGCCTTTTCAGTTGCTGTCGAGGTGCTGTGGATAGCAATGCATTTGTAATAAGCTGATACAATGCAGTGCAAACAAGCATCTGGAATATTGTTCAAAGCTCCAAGTTAACTCAGCGCCATAAAAAGAAGGTGAAGGTGAAGGTCCAGAGACATGGCAGCAACGGGACCACAGGCCTAAAGCTTTTCAGTTCAAGTGCAATAAAAAGAAATGAGGCTATTGCTCAAAATACTTAAAGAATGAACTTCATCGGGAAACATTGCTTGGATGCTGTTTGACACAGACACAAGAGATCAAACTGAAACCCACATCAGAGTGTTTGTGGTCTCGAGAGAGAGAGAGAGAGAGGCGCAAGAAGTTTCATTATGGCAGCCTGGTGTCTCCGTTTAACTGTCATAAACGCCTGCTGTCATTATGAAACAACATATTATATCGGGCTGCACAAACAGCATTTACGTGGCTGTTTGTGTGCTAGTCTGTTTTAAAAGGTCAGTGCAATCATTAGTATGTATCTGCTCTGTAGTCTCCGCCAGTGTTCAAAGGAACACGGCGACTTATTTGGACTTTAGCTTATTCACCGTATCCCCCAGAGTTAGATGAGTCCATACATACCCTTCTCATCTCCGTGTGTGTTGTAACTCTGTCTGACGGCTCCACCGCTAGCCTAGATTAGCACAGATCCTGGAGGTAACCGGCTTCATCTATCCTAGCCTAGCACAGATCCTGGAGGTAACCGGCTCCATCTAGCCTAGCCTAGCACAGATCCTGGAGGTAACCGGCTCCATCTAGCCTAGCTTAGCACAGATCCTGGAGATAACCGGCTCCATCTAGCCTAGCTTAGCACAGATCCTGGAGGTAACCGGCTCCATCTAGCCTAGATTAGCACAGATCCTGGAGGTAACCGGCTCCATCTAGCCTAGCTCAGCACAGATCCTGGAGGTAACCGGCTCCATCTAGCCTAGATTAGCACAGATCCTGGAGGTAACCGGCTCCATCTAGCCTAGCCTAGCACAGATCCTGGAGGTAACCGGCTCTATCTAGCCTAGCTTAGCACAGATCCTGGAGGTAACCGGCTCCATCTAGCCTAGCTCAGCACAGATCCTGGAGGTAACCGGCTCCATCTAGCCTAGATTAGCACAGATCCTGGAGGTAACCGGCTCCATCTAGCCTAGCCTAGCACAGATCCTGGAGGTAACTGGCTCCATCTAGCCTAGCCTAGCACAGATCCTGGAGGTAACCGGCTCTATCTAGCCTAGCTTAGCACAGATCCTGGAGGTAACCGGCTCCATCTAGCCTAGCTCAGCACAGATCCTGGAGGTAACCGGCTCCATCTAGCCTAGATTAGCACAGATCCTGGAGGTAACCGGCTCCATCTAGCCTAGCCTAGCACAGATCCTGGAGGTAACTGGCTCCATCTAGCCTAGCCTAGCACAGATCCTGGAGGTAAGCGGCTCTATCTAGCCTAGCTTAGCACAGATCCTGGAGGTAACCGGCTTCATCTATACTAGCCTAGCACAGATCCTGGAGGTAACCGGCTCCATCTAGCCTAGATTAGCACAGATCCTGGAGGTAACCGGCTCCATCTAGCCTAGCTCAGCACAGATCCTGGAGGTAACCGGCTCCATCTAGCCTAGATTAGCACAGATCCTGGAGGTAACCGGCTCCATCTAGCCTAGCCTAGCACAGATCCTGGAGGTAACTGGCTCCATCTAGCCTAGCCTAGCACAGATCCTGGAGGTAACCGGCTCTATCTAGCCTAGCTTAGCACAGATCCTGGAGGTAACCGGCTTCATCTATCCTAGCCTAGCACAGATCCTGGAGGTAACCGGCTCCATCTAGCCTAGCCTAGCACAGATCCTGGAGGTAACCGGCTCCATCTAGCCTAGCTTAGCACAGATCCTGGAGGTAACCGGCTCCATCTAGCCTAGCTTAGCACAGATCCTGGAGGTAACCGGGTCCATCTAGCCTAGCCTAGATTAGCACAGATCCTTGAGGTAACCGGCTCCATCTAGCCTAGCTTAGCACAGATCCTGGAGGTAACCGGCTCCATCTAGCCTAGATTAGCACAGATCCTGGAGGTAACCGGCTCCATCTAGCCTAGCCTAGCACAGATCCTGGAGGTAACTAGATGGAGCCGGTTATCTCCAGGATCTGTGCTAAGCTAGGCTAGATGGAGCCGGTTACCTCCAGGATCTGTGCTAAGCTAGGCTAGATGGAGCCCGAGATGAGACACGGAGATGAGAAGGGTATGTATGGACTTATCTAACTCTGGGGGATACGGTGAATAAGACAAAGTCCCAATAGGTCGGCGTGTTCCTTTAAGCCAGAGGCGATTCTAGGATCAGACCTTTAGGGGGCCGAATATATGTATTTATTATTATAACAGAGGATACATGCAAAATATTGAACATATGAAAAAACTATGAAAGTCCCTTTGTGGACTACAAGATTCAAAAGAAATAATAACGAGGTGTAAACAATAAATAAATATACCACTTGACGGGGTTCCAGGTGCATAGCACTGGCGACAGCGACACAGGATATTAAACCTGTAATTGTTTGGCCTCTGTCACTAACAGACCAACTTTTCATATTATATTCAGCATTTTGGTATCAAAATCCATACAAAACAATGGTGGGCGGTTCTAATCTTTATGTTAATAAGCACATTGTATTAACTTTGTGAAAAATGTAACCTGCAATTTATACTTTTTAAATGTAGGCAATGTTGTTACCGGTTCCCAAACTCTAACTTTAAGTACTATAATTGATTAAAAAAACAAAAAAAAAGGTATTATTATAATTTTTAAGGGGGGTTGAGATGACATTTAGGGGGGCTTGAACCCCCCTAAAAAGGGTCACTGGTTTAAGCTCCGTCTGTGGTAAAAGTATAACATTCGTGTGGTGAAAACGGTACAATACAACAACTCCTTTCTTGTTTTTTTTCTTCCTTTTACCCTCTGTTAGCTGCTCAGATTGAATTCACCATTTTTGTATGGGAAAGCAAAGTCCTCCATTAAAGATATGCAAAGAACGCACGCAAGGAACAGAGCTCTACACATGAAAAAAAAAACTAATCAGGATGTTCAATGTGCAACAGTCAGTCGGAGCATTGTCCTAATTTCATTTCCTGAAACTGTTGATAATGACTGGCATCTTGTCTGAAAGACAGTGAGACAAGAGAGGGGGGAAAAGAAGCATTTTTAAAGTTTTGTAATTTGAAATGGTGTGTGAGTGGAGAGATGAGGGGGTGTTGGGGGTAGCTCTTTATCATGCCTCCCTATCCAACCTCTTACCTCCCCTTTTGGGCCTTTAGGAGCATCCTGTGACCCCCCGACCTGCTGGACAATAGAGGCCAGGACGTTTCCCAGTGAGCGGCGATGGAGCCAACAACAGGAACATGAGGGGTGCTCCTGGGAAACAAACTGTTTATCGTGCAGCAGGATGGACGCCCCCTCCACCCCCCCCCCCCCATGTCCCAGTCACTTACGTTCACTCGCACAATCGCAGACACACACTAACCGTTCTGCACAGTGAACTCCTGTCCAACGACAGGTGGCTGATTCCAGGCTGCTCTCATCAACCATTCCTACATATAGCCAAGCATTGCCAGACCAGAGAGAGGAGTAGTGCATTGTAATTCCTATGTGTTCCCCGTATTTTTTGCTGTATGCACCACAGTGACTGCTGCTGTTGCTGCTTTAAGATTGTCTGGTCCGTGCATAGAGGAGCTCGGGGTGGATGGTTGTGTCCTTAAACGCCGGGCTTTTTTTAAGCCGGGGTGAGGAGCTTGCGTCCCAGGGAAAACAAAAGAGTTTCACCCAGGAAACGCCTGTTCGTGTCCAAGGACTGTTTTAATCCAAATCCAGTCGTTTGGGTGCCAACATTTAAAGCTTTAGTGCAGGGGTGTCAAACTCATTTTAGTTCATGGGCCACATAACCTTAATTTGATCTCAAGTGGGCCAGACCAGTAAACCACTCCAGAAAGATCAGAAACGCCGCCCAAGACGATTGTGATTGGTTTAAAGAAATGGCAATTAACCAGAGCACGTTTTTCTCCCATCCAGGAATGCTGCGTGGACTATAGTCAGACCTTCCTCCGCAGTGCTGTGGAGGAGGGTGTGTTAGGCCTTTATTTGGATATGACAGCTTAGACATGAAAGGGGAGAGAGAGGGGGAATGACATGCAGCAAAGGGCCTCAGGTCGGAGTCAAACCCGGGGCCACTGCGTTGAGGAGTAAACCTCGATATATGGGCACCTGCTCTACCAACTGAGCTAACCAGGCGCCCTTAGGAAAGTTTTTTTAAAAGGAAAGGGCTCTTAACCGTACGTGGAGATACGAACCTACGCCAGACCCTACGCCGTAGCCTGACTTGCACCTCTCGAAAAATGTAACTGCACGTCACGACCATTGACATATCTATATAATGGACCACCAGACCCCGTGTCTCTGGACAGAGACCAGTGAAGGATGTTAGAAGCTCTTTTCCGGTGATGGCTGAGCGTTACTGAGCAGCCTCCAACTGAGCTTGAAGACGTAGATGTGACGTGAGCAACCTGTCTGAAAGTTGGAAGTCTTCTGGTAGCTGTGCCAAGAGAAATCTCAATCATTCCCAATCTAGCAGAGACGGAGAGCGTAGGTATATGTAAGGAGATAACATAGGCACAGGCTAATTACTGATCACTAACATGATAGTTAACATTAGTAATTACACTTAAACAGCTAATGGAAGTCCAAACTGCCTGAGAGCTTCTCCTGTACTATACGGTAATTCCTCTACTATGAGACAGTAAGTCTCGTGGTTATGACCCAATCGTTAGCCTATTTTTATAAGAACGTCTGCTACGGAGCCATAACGTGAGCTACAAGGTAATGGAGCCTTTTATACATTGTCGTGTTTCTTTAGAAATAAACAACGGACAAATAGAGTCTTTAAACGCTTCAGATGTAAAGTTATTCGCTGTCAAAGTGGCGTCTAAATGAATGGCAGTCAATGGGATGCTAACGGGGGGTGACGGCTTTGTAGCATCAAAATGGCGCCATAGGAGGTTCACGGTCCGAGGAGAAGCTTACCCCCTTGGTCACGACGCACGTCGCTCAGCCGTGGCTTGGTAGCATTGCATTTCCCCCCCGACTCATGTCCTGGTTCTCCTTCTCCATCAACAACATGAAATCAAGGAGAGGGTTAACTTCTCCTGCTCCAGATTTCCCACCGTGGTCAGAAAGAACAGGGGAGACACTTTGTTTCTCTCACTAGGACTCTAGAGTCGCTACTCACTCCGAAGCTAATCTCTCTCACTTCTCCCTCGCTCTACCACACACTCCCCCCCCCCCCCCCCCCCCCCCCCCCAACACACACACACACACACACACACACACATGCCGGCTTGAAAGCCTCCGCAGAAGCATAAAACAGCCTTTAGGGTTATGTATGCACCAACCATCGAGGCAAATTCCTTGTAAGTGTTACTTGGCACTAAAGCCTTTTTCTGATTCTGAAAAAAAGTATCACAAAATGGAAAAACTTAACTGTAAGTTCTTCTGAATAAAAAAACAAAAAAAACATTGCTGTTATTACAAAAGCAGCGAGCATGAGTTATGGATGCATCATCTCCGAAAATGATTTACGGGTTACTTTTCAAATTCTTCTCTGATTATCAGGATTTTAATGTTAGTGTCTCTTAGAGAGAGAGAGAGAGAGAGAGAGCAGAAAGAATGAGATCAGATCCAGTCCCCTGTGTGTATCACCTCTGATCCACCCTGATCACATGTGCATCATTTGGAGCATAGGCACAAACCACACTTATAGTCATAAAGAAGCAGTAATCCTTCGGGGGGTTAAGCACTTAAAGACCAATCCCCAGAGCGCCCTGTGTCGCTGCGTTGCACCACAGCTCTGGCACGTTGATTGACAGCTCTGAAAACAGCTTTACTGTGCTGCTCTTGCAATGAGTGGTCTCCAGAGCCTGTAGGTATAGTCTGGAGAGTTGACTAACACGTTTAGAGGTGGCTCTCCGTAATCAAATACTTTCCAGCTGTTAGACTTTTGATGACAAATTCAAGTTTTCCCAGTTTTGCTGAGCTTCCTTGAAAGACAAAGGAGGGATTTCCCCTGAAACAGACAGGCAGGGGCACCAACAAACGCCTTGGTACTGTTATCAAATAGAAAGTGGGCCTAAATACAAACTTATCATCTGGCAACCTGAGCCTGTTGCACAAATGAAGAGAAAGCAACGGATGAAACAATGTCCTCGGACAAAGAAAGGAGATTAAAAA
>CM042314.1:2229274-2279274 GCA_023566125.1 Zingel zingel | reverse complement strand
AAAAGAGGTTCAAGTCCAAGTCAAGACCGAGTCCAAAGAGGTTCAAGTCCAAGTCAAGACCGAGTCCAAATGAGAGACAGTCAAGGCGGAGACAATGGTTTTGTTTTAAAGGAGGAAGTTACTTTAGTAAAAAAGCATATGGACCCGGTCTGGACCAACTACAATATTTGGTGAGTCAATGGCCGAGTCCAAATACCAACAAGTCCAAGACAATAGAAAAAAAGTCTCGGACTCAAGTACTACAGCCCTGCCGTGAGATACGGTCCTTTCAGGAGCCGTTACAGTTGAGATTATCTGACAAAAAGTGAGTGTCATACGACGACAGTTAAGTTCAGGCACCAAAACAACTAGTTAAGATTAGAAAAAAGATCATAGTTTGGATTTAAACACTCTCAGGAGACACAGCAATAAATACGTAGAATCTCTCCTGCTCTGCCTTGTCTGTGTGTCTTTGTGCTCTGCCTGTGTGGTTGTCTGTTTCACTATTGTACAGTTAGGAACATCTTCTGTTGCTTGTTACTGTCCCAGTAGTCTATATCGAAGACGTTTCATTTCCGGGATTGTTCAGGGCCGCTAGATATTCCACCGGATGTCCCTCATTTCGTCCGGATGTCTGTTCCCTTAAGGCCCTGACACACCAACCCGATGGCTGACCGTCGGCAGAAAAGGCAGTCGGACTGATCAGTCGGTTCCCCGAGGTCAAAAAAGTGCCTCAGAACACACCGAAGAGACGCTGACTTGAGCGTACGTTCTGCGTGTGCGCGAGACGTAATAGGTCTCCATAACAGCAGGCAGCGCTAATCTGTATTGTCACCCAAAAAAGGAAAACCGGGAATGATGAACACGTTTCAAAGCAGACCATAATGGCGGCTCGTTCAGAATACGATCTCATATTTTAAGAAAATAGTTCACCGAAACTTGTTTCTGAAAACATTTTAAGCGAGAAATAGGCCGTGCAGTTGCTGAATCTGTCTGTTTTATTGATCAACAAAGGTCAGTTTGAAAGATTTTCGCGCTCATCCTGCTCGTCACTTCCAGTAAGTGTTTTAACATAACATAACATAACAGTAAGTGCACTGATTTGCTAGTCAAGGGCTAGCACTCCACCAATCAGATTGGTCATTGAATCCGACTGCCCACTGGCCAATTTGACTTGTTGAATTGACCAGTGGGCAGTCGGACAAATTAAAGTCGACGGCTCCTCCGACTGACGACGGCACGGAAAACAGACTCCAGTTACCAACCTCGCCAGACTGTTCGGCGGCCAATAATCGGGTTGGTGTGTCAGGGCCTTTGGATGTGTGAGGACTATGGTTAACTGCTCCTCAGATCTCTGCAGGGTGAATCCAGACAGCTAGCTAGACTATCTAGCTAGACATGTTCCACCAAAACAAGTTCCTTCCCGAGGCTATAAGACGATTGTGATTGGTTTAAAGAAATGCCAATAAACCAGAGCACGTTTTTCTCCCATCCCAGAACGCTGTGTGGACTAGCCAGACCCTCCTCCGCGGCGGTCTGGCAATGCAAGACTACTGTTCCAACAATGTTGTTATCGTGCACGTCGACCAAAATGTATTTCTATGCTATTGTACCTTGTTTGTTATCTGGTCTGACAGTTCAGCTGTGTGTGTATGTGTGTTGATCTTAACCAAATGTTCTTGTTCTTATGTTGTTGTTGTGTTTTAGCATTTCTTAATCGTTTTTTTAGGGTGACCTCTTACCACCAGTCCAGGCACAGCAGATGTAAAATAGCCTCCAGGCTAATTCTGGCACATTTTACTTTTATGTATTATTAGTGTGCATTGTCTCTGATGAATAAACCTGAAATAAATAAATACGAATTACAGTTACTTTACTTTTTATAGCTACATGTACCAATTTTTCCTGAGAAAAGCCTAAATATTAACATGCAAAACATGTAATAAACTATAAATCTGATGCAGCAACAAGTCCTCCAAACCATACGACGATATAGGTCATTTATTCCTACCCTCAAGATGCTTTTTGAAAGGGACCATTCTTCAAAATTAGTTTCTGTATGTTGAAAATGAGTCCAAACAAACAAGTCATCACTCAGCCTGCCACTTTTAACAGTCTTGGTTTCTGAAAACACTAAAATGAAGTATTATTTTTGTGGACCCCTGCTTGTAAATGAGACATCCCGTAACCAGCTCTGCAATTAGGCCCATAAAACCTGCAGAGTACTCTACGGCCACAGTTAAAGCATATAATACCATTTAATAAGCACATCCTTGAAGCTATAAATGTTTATATGATTGCATCATTTGAACCCGGTAAGCCAAAAGAAACATGTAGTCGTGTACCAGCGTGTTTAAATGCCTGAAACACGAGAAGAAGCTACAGAAAACTCTTATAATAGACTTTTATTTACTGATCCAAGTTAAGAAAACACTAATACTGATACCCACAAAAGCAAAAGGAAGATTTGAGGAACAATTCAGAGATGTTCTAGGTCAAAGGCCACCTTAACACTGACAAGCAAAATCAAATCACAGCTAAGGAAATGAGCCATGAAACACTGATTGCTCCACACATAATGACCCTTTTTCCAGTTGCTTAGCTCAAGAATTATTTGATTGTGCATAGTGCTGACTTCACTGCAAACATGAGCACTGCTTGCACATATTGCCTGAGTGTATAATCAAATCAAGACCATTGATACAAGGAGTGAACAAATATCTCTTAGTGTGCGGAACAATGGATCTTTGTTCCATAAGAGAGCCCTCAGAAAGCTAATACACTGACCGAAGGTAGGACACCTCTGGGAACTGAGAGCCCAGCTTGTGCTCGGCATTAATTGGCTGTGCTTTTATTGGATAATTCAGACATTAGCAACATCCATTTAAGTTAATTTTCGAAAATGACACAGTGAACATATGTGCTTTGTCATGGCAACCATGGGAAAAGTGCCACCGAGAGGAATAAACTTAAGCTCAGGCGCAGCTTGAGTGTAATTGACACAATAAGTGGAATGTTTTCTGTTATACAATGTCTTGTACTGATGATTCATGTGACCAAAGAAGACAGATCACTGGAGTCTGTTGAGTCTGTGGTTTCAAATAACAGCACTATAGGCTATATTCCTCATGAGACAGGTCAACTAAACTGCCACCCCCACCCATATCATCCTGGCTCTGACACACTCACACTTAGGCTCATACATCAATTTGTAACTAAAAACTCAACTTCTGCTGGAAATTCCCCATACAGGTCAATGATATGTTGCCTTAAAGAAACCACCACATTGCTTCCTTATTGCTTTGAAAGTTTACAAGGTAGCATCACGCCGTAACTGAAAGGCAGGGCGTAAACATTCAGGGCTCAGCCCAAACCTCGGGGGGGCCGGGGTTATGCTTCTCTCGTTTGTTTGTATACCCTGTAATGCGACCCGCAGGAGCATTTTCTGTCCTCATATCTAAACCAGAGAACGCCCGTTATGTTTAGAAGGTTGACAGTTCATTTGGAGACCTTTCAAGACGCGGACATTAACATTAACATAATCTATATCCTTGACGTTCCACTTCCGGGATTGGTAGTGGGGTAGTGGTAGATATGGTAGTGTTGAATTGGCAACGCTTCAATGTAGCGGCTAATGTGACCTTCATTACTACAATTAACATTATTTTCTTTTAGAACAGCATTGACAAACTAAGCACAAACTGACATCCTAAAGCATTAATAAATAAACAGGACTCATTTAGTGTTAATAGGCCGGATGTCCGTCCCCTTCCTCTTTCTTTGTGTTGGCGTTCTTACCTCCGGTGGATGTGTGAGGACTATGGTTAACTGCTCCTCAGATCTCTGCAGGGTAAATCCAGACAGCTAGCTAGACTATCTGTCCAATCTGAGCTTTCTGTTGCACGACTCAAACAACTTTTAAATGTACACGTGTTCCACCAAAACAAGTTCCTTCCGAGGCTATTTTGCAGCGGCAAGGCGATTGTGATTGGTTTAAAGAAATGCCAATAAACCAGAGCACGTTTTCCTCCCATCCCAGAATGCTATGTGGAGTAGCCAGACCCTCCTCCAGCGCACTTTGGAGGAGGGTCTGGCAAAGAGAGACTAACATTAACACAACTTGACGGGGAAACCGGAAAAAACGTGACACTCAGCAACACCTGCCCCCTTTACCCCGACTCAATCTTAGTCTGCTTCACCTCCACTTTGTAATAGTGCGTTCTGTTTGAACTCGGAAGTCGGAAGCTGGCGCTGGGAATGACGTCACGCCCGAGATGAACGCGTTCCATTTACAAGTCAGGTTTTTCATTGTTTTCATTAGCTCTAGCTAGGTTAGCCATTGTTAGCAATACCAGAAGTAAACAACGCATTACATTATTGTTTTTGTGCATACAAACAGCGTAACAACGTGTACACAGATAGAAGTTGTGTACGACTGATTTAGTGCGACACAAATAAGACAGAAGTGCTATTTACTGCATGTTAATTACAGCTTTCACAACTGTTGGCGCGCCATTTTAGATTTTGAACTCAAAATACTGCGAGGTTGTCCTAATGGGCCCGTGTCTATGTTCCCTGGGTCCTATGTTCCCTGGGTCCTATGTTCCCTGGCTCCTATGTTCCCCGGGTCCTATGTTCCCTGGGTCCTATGTTCCCTGGGTCCTATGTTCCCCTCTTTGTATGAGACTGGGGAACATAGGACCCCGGTCTGTTACTTTTTCCAACATTACTGCCAAATTCCATGGCAAATAGGCCTATGTAGGCCTACGGGCTGTTTGACGTGCATATGCAAATAGGCCTAGACGAGGAAAGATTAGGTCAGGGGAACATAGGACCCGGGGAACATAGGACCCGGGGAACATAGGGCCCGGGGAACATAGGAGCCGGGGAACATAGGGCCCGGGGAACATAGGAGCCGGGGAACATAGGACCCGGGGAACATAGGAGCCGGGGAACATAGGGCCCGGGGAACATAGGAGCCGGGGAACATAGGGCCCGGGGAACATAGGGCCCGGGGAACATAGGACCCGGGGAACATAGGAGCCGGGGAACATAGGGCCCGGGGAACATAGGAGCCGGGGAACATAGGACCCGGGGAACATAGGGCCCGGGGAACATAGGGCCCGGGGAACATAGGGCCCGGGGAACATAGGAGCCGGGGAACATAGGGCCCGGGGAACATAGGAGCCGGGGAACATAGGACCCGGGGAACATAGGGCCCGGGGAACATAGGACCCGGGGAACATAGGAGCCGGGGAACATAGGACCCGGGGAACATAGGGCCCGGGGAACATAGGACCCGGGGAACATAGGGCCCGGGGAACATAGGGCCCGGGGAACATAGGGCCCGGGGAACATAGGAGCCGGGGAACATAGGAGCCAGGGAACATAGGGATGACCCCGTCCTAATTCCGAGCTCTGTGACGCAGGTAAGCCACACAACCACCTCAGCCTGGCGGCCAATAGGAAAACGATTGTGTCGTGACAGTAGTATTTAAAAACTTAAAAGATTCAGGGCTTTGGAGAAAACATTTGGGGTCCAGAAGCAAGCCCCAGGAGCAAGCCCCCTCGCTCCGACCCAGACTGAAGGTCCAATACGAACCCTGCAGGTTTTAAAGTACACAGTAGCAAGCAAACCGATTTCAGGGGAAGCTACAGTAAGGGTGACTGTGAGAGGCTTTGTGAGCCGAGGCTTCAAGCCAACAAAGTGTGGGCTTGACCGTGTCTGAAAACCTCATGCTGATTAATGTCCTCTCCAAATAGACAAACTCAGAACACAAGGCCGCTGCTGCACAAGACCCAAACTGCTACCTCTGCCACTGCTGCTGGCCGAATCTGATTACAGGCAGGCCCCGAGGACAGGCAGGTCATTGAGAGCACAGAGATGAGCAAACAATAAGATATTATCTGAAGGAATCTTCAGCTTTCCAAAGGAAAATGGTCCCTCTCAGTGTCACATTGACGATAGGATCCTCAACCTGACACTGAATCAGCCATTTAAGAAGAATGAACACTGCGGCCCATTCATACGTACTCACTAAAATAATGAGAGCTCTTTTTTCACTCTTGTTTAAGACATATAAAAGGAAGCTCATGAGGCTTTGCAAGACAAGGCTGTGCAGAAACCGGAGCATGCAGCTGACTCAGATGAATATGCCTTTACAATGATTGGTATTGAATGAACAATTCCATAGTCTTTTTCTTTATTCCTATATGTACGGGTGAATAATACACGTGTTTGGCGCCATTGTACTCTGCTGCTCCATTGTCATGCCCTTTTGAGCTTGAGCAAATGAATTCAACAACAAAAATGTAAATGAATTAATTTACTCTTGAGCATTTCACTTGGTAAATGACACTGTTGATCTTGCATAAAAGGTTGTCCGGGCAGTCAAAGCTGTAAATAATTCTGCCCGTGCCTTTCCTCTGTGTGTGTGTTTTTGCTCTTTTCACATAGTGACATCTTGTGGACACCTGGGCTCATTTTTTTATGTTGAAATCAAATACTGAATATGTTTGAGGCCATGTATTACCCTTTTGTTACAACACTGCACTCCTATAGCAAATGTTAGTGTTGTAGAGTTGAGGTTAAGGATGATGCATTGATATCTTTAAATATAGCCTAAATAAAAAATTAAAACATATTTAATTGAAGGCAGCATGGATGAAAGGGCAAACTTGAAAAGACAGAGTTGGTAGCCACAGTTAAGAAATAGGCAGGAATCTGCAAATGTCAGAGACGCACTCTGGAGTTTTGGTTCAAAACAACATTTAATTTTGATTAAAAAGTAGCAGTTGTTTTGTAGAAATAGTCATTGTAATTATCTGCCATAATAAACTAATAATACACTCTGATATTGCGAAGTGTATCGTGTCAAAACTTTCAACAAAATAAAAATGTAGGCTATTTCTAGCTACTGGCATGGATGTTGTAATCATGTAGCAATTGTCAATACACGATTTGTTCGAACAGTCTCGCGATATTACCAAAACCTGTTTGCCTGGAACCAAGAGAGACGAGAGGAGAGACAGCAAAAATATCTCAGTTGTTCTGTTGCAAGCGAACGAAAGATCAAGATTTAACACACTTTGACGCTTAGATTGAACTTGAAACCATAAACCCAAAGCCTGCTGTATGTCAGACGCGATATCCTGACTATACGTAAAGTGAGATTTAAAAAAACGCGGCCACAGAAGCCAAATTGTATGAGTGAAGTGCTAACCGTTAACGTTAGCTGACAGGCTACATAGCATAGCCATTGATGCAATGGCGTTGAAAAGAATTCAGAAGGTGGGTGAATACTTTCTTTCATATCCTAACATGAGCTATATTATATCGTATTCTGAGTATGTTACGGTCTGTGAAGCTCATACCAATGTGTTCGCCTTGTATGTATTATTTCCGTAGTGTTATCTGCTTTGTTTTTGGCTCCTTTTTAATAACAATATCGAGACAAAGACGAGCTAACCGAACCGCTGTTGGCCCTGTTGGTGCATTGCTACGGTATCGTTAGCTATCGACAACAACTTAAACAGCGCCGTTATTTTGACAGCTACGTTGTGTTTGTGTTTAATATTTTTGTCTGAATCATTGTGGGTGGGCACTAAGAGCATTGCTGATGATGTGTTGAGGCCATGGATGTATTATAAGACCGGTTTAGTCGCTGAATGACAGCTGCTCTGTTGTTGCCAAAATTGAACCCTAGTGTCAGCGTTGCCATATATGGAAAGGCAAATGGGCCACCTAAGCAGGCCACGGTGTGTATTTATATAACAGAATAGATAGGCTTCCTTTTAAAAAGATATTAAATAACAGGCTTAATTTCTGTTGAACCATCTGGGAACGTTTGGTACATCCCCTGATTAATATCTTTGCACACCTGGCAATAACAGTTTGTTATTGTGTCTTTAACAAACTATATTTATCAGGGTTAGGGTATCGTTTGGGTTTTTTTCCGATACCGGTACTAAATCGATACTTTTAAAACGGTACTGGTGCCTGAACCGAAATATATTTATAATGTATATAATATGAAATATAAAAAAAAGGAGCACAAGACGACATTTGGCGACATTAAAGAACTGTTTGATTATTGCTAAGGCCATATGGTCCAAATTAAATGATTGATTAATAATGTAATAACAAATATATTTATAATGTATATAATATGAAATATAAAAAAAAGGAGCACAAGACGACATTTGGCGACATTAAAGAACTGTTTGATTATTGCTAAGGCGATATGGTCCAAATTAAATGATTGATTAATAATGTAATAACAATAACTTATAACGATGACTTATTTCACCAGTAATTTGCTGGTAAACGACAAAAACAAGCACTAGATGGGAAAAGGGTATTTCACAATAACTTTGAATGCACCATGAGGCTGGCGAGTTTCAAGTGAACGCACCGTCTGTGTTATTTTTCTGACAACGGCAGCTGCAGTCAGACCGTTACGTCCCGGTGCTGGAATCCTCGACAGGGAAATACAGTCACACGTTACACCGCTTAACGTAAGCTGTCAGCATTTTAACCGTTGGGTTTAATCCAGCTACTAGCTAACGGTAACGTAGCGTCCTGTGCTGCGATGCTTCTGAAAAATAAAAAAAGTCAGGTACCGAAATGAGGAACCAAAATTTTCGTTCTTATTTGGTCTCGTTACTACCGTTTACGTCGGAACCGGTGCCGTATTGGCACCGCGTGTCGGTACCCAACCCTAATATTTATGTTTTTGATTGTTGCAGTACTTTGATGTATTGTTTACTCCCTTTTTTATGTGTATTGTATGCACCAAACCAGTGGTGGGATGTAACTAAGTACATGTACTCAAGTACTGTACACATTTGAGACTTGTACGTTACTTGAGCCTTTCCTTTTCCAGCCACTTTCTACTAATCTGACAGCTTTAGTTACTTTACTAATTAAGATTTCTGCACACAAAACTATACAATATGTTTGATTCTAAAGTAAACTAACCAGCAATATAACAGCTACAAGTCCAGCTGAGATGATCAGACCATCACACACACAACTGGTTGGATCCTTTACACTTTCTACAATGGGAGGATACTTTTAATACTTTAAGTACATTTTACTGATGATACTTACATACTTTTACTTAAGTTACATTTTCAGTATAGGACTTTTACTTGTTACAGAGTATTTTTACACCGTGGTATTAGTACTTTTGCTTTTTGTAAAGGATCTGAATACTTCTTCGATCACTGGATGGCTGAATGTTTACAGTAAATAACATTCATTTGTTTGTGATTATTTTTCCTTTAGGAGCTGTCAGACCTGCAGAGGGACCCGCCTGCTCAGTGCTCTGCTGGACCAGTCGGGGAAGATTGTAAGTAGTTAGGAAATATGTATGGATGCAGGGACAATTCTAGGATCAGACCTTTAGGGGGCTCAGCCCCTAATGAGAATGTGACACGGACACAGTGTTCCTCCATGAATTGACCAACTTCTTCTCTGGGGACTACCAATGTTAAACTCCCCAAACGTCTCCTGCTCTCCCTCTGACAGATCAGATTGAGACTCAGCCAAAGGAGGGAGTCTGGCACAACCTCCTCTGATTGGCCAACACTACGTTTCTGTTAACCCTTTCCTTGACGGGGTTATGGCGACAGCGACACAGGCTATTAAACCTGTTTCAAGTCCTTTGAACCTGTAATTGTTTTCCTCTGTCACTAACAGAGACCTGAAGCACTAACATTGATTTTAGCCCCCCTAGAAGGGTCTAAAATCGCCAATACCTGAACGTATTAATACCTTATTGCGTTGTATAAATCAGCTTATTTTTTTATTGATTTTGTGGCCATTTTTTTTAGCCTTTAATAGACAGGACAGCTGTGGACAGGAAAGGGGGGAGAGAGAAGGGGAAGACATGCAGCAAATGGCTGCAGGTCGGACTCGAACCCTGAGCCGCTGCGCTGGGGACTATAGGCTCTGACACACCAACGCGACGGCCGACCTTCTGCAGAAAAGGCAGTCGGGCTGATCAGTCTCCCTGAGTTGCTCCAAAAAGCGACTTGAGTGTATGTTCTGCGCGTGCGCGAGACGTAATAGGTCTCCATAACAGCAGGTGGCGCTAATCTGTATTGTCGCCCAAAAAATGAAAATCGGCAGCTGATTGGACAAACGCGTCACGGGGGTCTGGCTGCTCCCGAATTTCCATAAGACCATAATGGCATCTTCGTTCGGAATACAATCTCATATTTTACGAAGATAGTTCACTGAAACGTGTTTCTGAAAACATTTTAAGGAGAAATAGGCCGTACAGTTGCTGAATCTGTCTTTATCTCAGATTAACAAAGGTCAGTTTGAAAGACTTTCGTCCGATTTTGAGAGACTTTAGCGCTCCACCAATCAGATTGGCCATTTAGTCCGACTGCCCGCCTTCCGATTCAACGTGTCAAATCGGCCCAAATGAAAGCCGGCGGCTCCTCCGACTGACGACGGCACGGAACACACCGAACAGACTCGAGTCACCGACCTCGCCAGGTTGTCCGACGGCCGATAATCGGGCTGGTGTGTCAGCGCCTTAAGCCTCTTGCCTCAGATGAGCTACCCAGGTGCCCATAAATCAGCTTTTAAGGATTATATCAGTAGAGTATGTCATTGTGTGTCAGGGGGTTGCAAATGTGTATGCTTAATGCGTTATTAATAAGGATGCACTCAACTCACAATTTGTTTTAGGATTTTAAGTTCACGAGATGACTTGTCTCAGGATTTTTTTTGAGCTGCAGACAAATGACAAATATTCCTTTTTTTTATTTAAATGAACTGTGCAAAACAACAGATATTATAGATATTTAAAACAAATCCCAAATCAAAATAACTATATAAATAGAAAGAAATCTCTTCAAATAAATAAACTAAGAAGACGTCGTGACGTTTGAAGTCTAAGTAGTGAAATCTTAGGCCGGCTGCACACCGGCTGCGTGGCGTGAGCGTGTCCGCTGCGTGGCGTGTCCGTTTTTATTTGGGTTCCCATGTTAACAGGTTAGAGCTTACACACTGCCTGCACAACACGCACATAAACGCGTGCATGCTAGAAATAGAACCGACGTCTATTTTTCCCACGACACGCAAGCGTGTTGGAAGCGTTTCCAGGCAAAATAATACAAAAAAGATGTTTATATGTCATTTTGACACAAATACATATTAATAAATGACATGTTAATGTTTGAAAGTCTCGAGGTTCTGACATAAATGCAGATATAAATGTAATTTAAAAAAATAATAATAAATAATTATTGATTTTCAAATATTGCACCTGTCAATACAGAACTAAATATTCTGGAGCCTATTTTGCCGTCAATACTGCTGACGTTGTCTTTGCTGTAATCAGATCAGTATATATTTATGTTTAACATGTGTAATCAATGGGAAACATAGACGAGGCTAGCAGCAGCAGTGCTGTGTCAGACACCTTTCTGGTGTGTAAAGACGTAGAAAACGCCACGCTCACGCGACGCAGCCAGTGTGTAGCCGGCCTAAAGTAGATTACGCTCTAGGGCGGTTAAAAACGGCATCGCCATTCATTTTCTTATTTCAACCGGTTGTCATCTTTACACATTTAAATCCATTTTAACTGATTCACGATGCATCGTTACATCCTTACTAGGGCTGGGCGATATGGAGAAAATCAGATATCACGATATTCTTGACCAAATATCTCGATATTGTGGCGATATTCTAGGGTTGACAATTGGTGCTTTAACAAAATATCTTCACACTTAGATTTTAGATCAATAATCATCAGTAATGTGGATATAAAGTCTAAGTGGGTAAAGGGAAATAATAGAACAGCTAGAATAGTCTGGTAAGTTCAGAAAAGTACATCACTTTACTGTAATGCAGCCTTTAAAAGCAATAAAAGACAACACTTATGCCATATTACGATATTACGATATCCAAAATCTAAGACGATATCTAGTCTCATATCCCGATATCGATATAATATCAATATATCGCCCAGCTCTAGTCCCTACTGCCAAATAATACACTTAAATTGTAGCTTATCCCTACCATAACTTGTCAGGAGTGTTAAACAATTTACATTTAATACATTTTACAGCTAATATATTTTTTCCTTCCGGTATCATTCCTAGCAGGAAGATTATTTTGATCTTGTGGGATATTAATATGTATAACCTCCCTTACAGCTTGGGATATTTCCTTCCTTCCAGTGCATTTCTTTTCTAATTTTTGGATCTTTTATTAATCTTCTTCCCAGTGTTTCATTGGCAGGCGACAATAATGGGTCCGGTAAGTGCAACTGTATCTCAACCCAATTTGAAATATGAAGCAAAAAGCAGTGAAGTTGCTGTCGTCTTAACTTATCTTGTTTCTATTTTTATCCCAATAGAGTGACAGCCCTTATCAGAGCGGAGTGTTTTTCCTCACCATTCACTTCCCGACAGATTACCCCTTCAAACCTCCCAAAGTGAGTAAAAGGTCCATGTTGTGCATCACATATTGAGGACCATGTACAACACACTTCTCATTATTTTTGACTGCAGCAAAGGTAATTGGCTTCACAGTACGCCTGCACGATATTGGAAAAAACTGACATTGCGAGAGAAAAAAATCCTGCAAGATATATATATATATATATATATATATATATATATATATATATATATATATATATATATACACACACATACAGTGCTGCTCATAAGTATTCATACTCATGCTAAAGTTGACTAAAAAGAGGAATAAAAAAATCATCTTTTAGAAATTGATCTTAATGCTAAAATTGATAAAAATCCAACCTTTAAGGACACCAATTTTTTTTGTGAATGAATAATGTATCGTAAATAAATAAATGTTCTTCCTTAAAATACAGGGGACATAATTATACATACCCCTATGTTAAATTCCCTTAGAGGCAGGGAGACTTTTATTTTGAAAGGCCAGTTATTTCATGGATCCAGGATACTATGCATCCTGATAAAGTTCCCTTGACCTTTGGAGTTAAAATACCCCCACATCATCACATCCCCTTCCATACCTAGAGACTGGCATGGGGTACTTTCCATAAGATCATCTCTCAATGCAAATCAAACCAGCTATTAGGCTAACTGAAATACAACCATGCCAGTCTCTACGTATGGTGAAGGGGATGTGATGATGTGGGGGTATGGTGAAGGGGATGTGATGATGTGGGGCTATTTTAACTCCAAAGGTCAAGGGAACTTTATCAGGATGCATAGTATCCTGGATCCATGAAATAACTGGCCTTTCAAAATAAAAGTCTGCCTGCCTCTATGGGAATTAAATATAGGGGTGTACTGACTTATGCACCCTGGGTATGAATACTTATAGCTTATAGCTATATATATATATATATATATATATATATATATATATATATATATATACTCACTCACTCACTCACTACCGGTCAAAAGTTTGGGGTCACTTAGAAATGTCCACTCCATTCCAGACAGAATACCAGCTGAGATCAGTTGCATTGTTATTTAACCAGAGCACCAGTTTTCAGATTACATTATGTGCTTAAATAATTGCAAAAGGGTTCTCCAATGTTTTCTCAGTTAGCCTTTTATCAGATTAGTAAACAGAATGAGCCTTTGGACCATTGGATGAATGGTTGCTGATAATGGGCAATGTAGATCTTGCATTAAAGACCAGCCACCCACTCAGATCAGCTGGTATTCTGTCTATAATGGAGTGGAATGGAAGTTTCAAAGTGACCCCAAACTTTTGACCGGTAGTGTATATAAATATGAAAAAAGATGACATAAATAGCTCTATTTGGAAATAATACGTCATTCTCGACTACTGGGGTGATTTTGTAGGGGAGTGTATCTACATAGAAATGAAAAATGAACTTTTCTAATGTGAACCATTTTTTTATTTTTTTAGATTATTTTTCAGATTTTTGGGGTTTTTACCGCCTTTTAATGGACAGGACAGCTAGGTTAGAAAGGGGGGAGAGAGAGAGGGGGGGGGTAAGACATGCAGGAAATCGTCACAGGTCGGACTCGAACCCTGGACCTTCTGCGTCGAGGCATAAGCCTCTCAGTATGTGTGCGCCTGCTCTACCCACTGAACCAACCCGGCCACAATGTGAACCATTCTTTGTTCAACTGTAATGCTTTACAAACACCAAAGCAAGTAATGGTGCTTACCCACTGCTATTATCAGCTCGGCTCGACTCGGCCGCGGTGCCCCACGCGAGCGTGGCTGGTCGTCATAGCGCCGCCGCAGGAAACTGCCGTGACCTCACGCGACACACACAGAACATGGAAGGTGTGTGTTGTTGATTCTCGGCACGTGGCTGTTTGCCAGAAGACACATTTAGTTTCTAAAGAAGCTGGAGGCAGCAAAAAAAACACGCCGCTGGCTGAACTATTTCAAAATGGCTTGTTCAGGACACCCCCGTCTGTCGCTATAGCAATGATGACGCAGTGATTAGTGACGATTCTCTCCGACCAATCAGTAGTCTGCAGGTTTTCATGTCACCTTTTGGTATCGCCTCAGCTCGCTTGGAACCTGGACGGAGGTGGTACTAAATAAAGTACTAAAGTAGTTAGCAGTAGGGCGAATAACTCGATTACAAAAAATCCTCGATGCAAAATCCTCGTTGCCTGGAAGCTCGGTTACATCAGCGTTACTAACGTTGTATCGCTGACGGACGGCGTTCCCGCTACCGTCGCTCACCAGACGGCTCCGTCTGCTGCTGGAGACACATGCCAGAGGTAACTAGTGAGGGCTGAGAGAAGAGACCGGCTGGAGGAGACCACAGGAAGGGTCCAAAGGTTGGAGTCAGTTCAGACACATGCCAGAGGTAACTAGTGATTGGCTGAGAGGAGAGACCGGCTGGAGGAGACCACAGGAAGGGTCCAAAGGTTGGAGTCAGTTCAGACACATGCCAGAGGTAACTAGTGATTGGCTGAGAGGAGAGACCGGCTGGAGGAGACCACAGGAAGGGTCCAAAGGTTGGAGTCAGTTCAGACACAATTACAACTCAAACTCTGGACAGGGGGTCTACTGCAACATCAAACTAGCTTAGCACAATAATAGCACCACGTCAGAGCTTTAGCATCTCAACAGGAAACATGGAGTCTAACTTCATCATCCGTTCCACGAAGAGGACCGACAACAGCCAATCACAGAGTCGTATGGACGATGACATCACATCAGACACAACAACTACCAGAATCAGAGACAAGGAAATACGTAGTGGTGACCACGATCTGAGCTGACGCTGACTAGCCTTCAGAACAACAGCTGATTGTTGCTCATCATTTTCTCTCTCTTTCTCTCTCTCTTCACGGAGAAACAGCTGATCAACGATCTACTAGCATAAGTGTAACAGAGCTGTGTAGCATTGTAATCAAATATATAAATGAAAATAGATTATAGATATATTTACATAGATATATATATTTACGTATAGGCCTATATACAGATCAGTCTCAGGTTGAAACTTGTAGTTCTGAAAGTTAAGTTGCACAACTTAAAGTCATGTTTATGTATGTTTAATGTAGGCCTTAGTGTGAGGTTGATGTCATTTCAGAAAATGTTTTCTTTAAAAAATGTACTTTTGAATGTAATATTGCACTTCATATGTTTAGTTTTTTGAGAGATGATATTGTAGGTAACAAAAATGTTGCTTTTTCCGAAAAGTTAACCAAACTATTGTTTATTATTGCTCTTCAATAAAACAAACTTATTTCTTATCCGATTAATCAATGGAATAATCGGTAGAATACTCGATTACTAAAATAATCGATAGCTGCAGCCCTAGTTAGCAGGTACCAGGGACTTTTTATCATAACGGAAAACCAAAAAAGGTGAGTAGAGTCGAGCTGAGTCGAGGTACCATGTAATGGACAAATGCCATAGGCACAAGCCATGACTCACATGACACCATTGTATTCATATAATACTGTCAATCCAGGCTAAAGTGAAGGCCTAGCCTTGGTTGTTTGATAAGTTGATCAACATTGACTGTGATTGGTGGTTGGCTGTGCATGCAGAGCCTGCATGTCACGCACTAGCAACTGTATCCAAGAACACTTCAATCAGTGTAAATTATGTTATATTAGACACAGACTGCTGTTGTAGATTAGTGTTACGTTTCCAGCGTCGCGGCTCCAATCCGTAACGTTAGTTGGGACAGACGCCTTGTTTCTTTAGGCTAACTTTATTAGCTTTAGCCCGGCTGGTAGCAGCTTTATGCGGTGAAAAATGGCCGGGAGATGTCAAGATAATTATTCATATTGTTCATTAATTTGCAGTGAACATAAAACACGGACTACTAGCTTCACTACCCATGGAAAGCATGTGCATTGCTGTGTCAGCAGCAGCTGCCGCTTACGGTTCTTTTCTACACATGGAGAGCCTCGCTTCCCATAACAAACCCTGTGGGACTAACGTTACGTCACATACACACTCTGCACACATGACCACCTGTCTTAAAGGGGAAGGGTCGGCTGGTAACAATCATGGAAAAGGTGAACGGTGTAGGACTGCCCCCTCTTAGTTGATTAGTCAACTAATCGGTCGTTTTGGTCTCAGTCAACTAAGATTTCTTTAGTTGATTAGTTACGTTGCATGCTTTCTTCATGCTGAATGACTTATTTCCAAGAAACGTACGAGCACATCTCTGGTAAACGCAAGAATTAAAGAGGTGCTTTTGCATGACTCTTTGCGGAGAAACTCGTATCGGAGATACAATTGAATGAGTGTTAGTCGACTAAGAATTCTTTCAATCGAGCACAGCCCTAGAACGGTGAAAGTTTACTTTTCTATCAAGCAGCAAAGAAGTTTTAACGCCAATATCGCAACGTCCTGCGATGTGACTATCGCGCATGCGCACATCACGATGTAGACGGTGAAACAAAATATCGTGCAGCCCTACTTCACAGGCCTTTTACAATTACAAACATTCATTTCCTGTCATTTTTCTTATTTTGTTTTCTCAACAGGTTGCATTCACAACAAAAATTTACCACCCTAATATCAACAGCAATGGAAGTATTTGTCTGGATATACTGAGATCACAATGGTCACCTGCACTTACAGTATCAAAAGGTAAGAGATAGTAAGGGTTACACGGAATCAGCGGCCGCAAATAATGTCAATAATAGCTCACTAACTTAGCGATGGTTAGCTTGCTAGCGCAAATCAACAAACAGTGTTGTCATTACTTAGAGTTCCTTATGGGGGAGACAAACTACGCACTATAGCTTTAATACACTAATGTTCCCGTTTACATGCAGCCGTGCTAAATAGGATTTTTTTGGAGGACTTGTTGGAGCGTGTGAACACAGCGTCTCTCTTTCATTCCTTCAACCAGCTTCTAGAAAAGGTCGGCTCAGATCCACAAACCTGGTGGTATCCAAGTCTTTGTTAATGTTTAAAAGCAGCTGTGTTTCGCCATCTTTTCTTTCGTCTGTGCATCTCTACCGCAGCCCTGCAAACTGTCGGCTGGTTGGTTTGTGTACAGCAACCGTAGCAGCCGCACAGAGCTGACCGTAAACGGGCAAGAGGCCGGAAAGTGTCACAAACTGCAGTAAAAACTAGGGCTGCCTCCTCTTAGTTGATTAGTCAACTAATCGGTTGTTTTGGTCTTAGTCAACTAAGATTTCTTTAGTTGATTAGTTACGTTGCATGCTTTCTTCATGTTGAATGACTTATTTCCAAGAAACATACGAGCACATCTCTGGTAAAGACAAGAATTAAAGAGGTGCTTTTGCATGACTCTTTGCGGAGAAACTCAGATTTACAGATCTGTCGATTAAATCAACTAATCGATTAGTCGATACAATTGAATGTTAGTCGACTACGAATTCTTTCAATCGAGCACAGCCCTAATAAAAAAAACCTGATCGAGACGCAGATTTCGAATGAGCTGTACACATGTCCAAAGAATGCTTCTAAAACTAGAATAATACCGACAAGTCACACGCGTCTTGATCAGAAAAAGGCTATATTCTGAATAAAAAAACTTTTATTCTGAAAATCCAAACTGAATATGCTGTTTACACGACCCGTATCGAAGTCAGAATATTGTCATATTCCGTGGGGGGAAAAAAGTGGAATATTAGCGTGCATGTAAAAATCCTCAGTGACTTTCTGTTCATGTAATCTAAATACTTTGTTGATTCATTCTTCCACAGTATTATTGTCTATCTGCTCCCTTCTCTGTGACCCGAACCCGGACGACCCGCTGGTCCCAGAGATCGCCCACACATACAAGGCAGACAGGGAAAGGTGAGTGTAAAACACGAGGGAGATTACCGCGTCTCTCAGCTTCGCTCTCTATTAGCGCTGCACTATATGAGGAAAATATGTGACACGCGACGACGTTGCTTAATGTTGCGACAACGATGTTACTTGCGATATTAAAGTGTACTCAGTTCTCTATTAGAACAAATGAAAGGAAATCATTCCCAACCTTTTTTTATTGCACAAGTTGAAAATTGAGTAAGTAACGTTTATTTATATAGCACTTTTAACAGATACAAATTACAAAGTACTTCACAATAAAGTGAAACACAATAAATAAAAGACATAAGAATGCAAAGGAAAACAAGAACACATAATCAGACAGCCATGAAATCCGTGGTCCAACTAAAAGCCTGTGTGAATAACAAAGTCGTCAACTGCTTTTTTTAAAGAATCAACGAAATTTGAACAACGTAAAGAGAGGGGCAGTGCATTCAACTGCCTAAAGCGTGACTTTTGTTCGTGCGGAGGCTCCACGCAGAGCTTTCTCCGTAGACTACGTAAGCGGCATGAAGTTTCTACTTGTGCGTTGGTGTGTGTGTCGATCTCTTTAAGAGAATAGCAGGGTGTGTGTGTGTGTGTGTGTGTGTGTGTGTGTGTGTGTGTGTGTGTGTGTGTGTGTGTGTGTGTGTGTGTGTGTGTGTGTGTGTGTGTGTGTGTGTGGTGACTAAGACTCTGGAGTCGCTACTCTAGAATGCTGACTCTAGAGTCCTAGTGAGAGAAACAAAGTGTCTCCCCTGTTCGTTCTGTTAACCCTCTCCTTGATTTCATGTTCTTTATGGAGAAGGAGAACCAGGGAATGAGTCGGGGGGGAAATGCAACGCTACCAAGCCACGGCTGAGTGACGTGTAGTTAAATTTTTCGAGAGGCGTAGGCCAGGGTCCGTGTCTCCACGTACCTACTAGAGATGGCCCGATACCATTTTTTACTTCCCGTTACCGAGTTCTGATCCGATACGAGTTTGTCATATATTTTATTATGTTCTAACAGCTGTATACTACTATCCCTGTATGGATGATATGATGTATAACAGCTGTATACTACTATCCCTGTATGATGATATGATGTATAACAGCTGTATACTACTATCCCTGTATGATGATATGATGTATAACAGCTGTATACTACTATCCCTGTATGGATGATATGATGTATAACAGCTGTATACTACTATCCCTGTATGATGTGATATTATTTCTATCTTTGTTGTCGGTCTGGCTCAGGTTAAACTCTTTGTGAAACATGAACAAACACAAACATGAACACCCCAGAACTTTCTTTTATTCTGCAGTTTGACAGTCAGTTATAACGGAAAAAGAACATATATAAACTACTTTAAAGTAGATTTTCTTTATGGCTTTCTTACGTGGTATCGGATCGGTGCATTAACTCCAGTACTTACCGATACCAGCGTTTTAGGCAGTATTGGAGCCGATACTGGTATCGGAACATCTCTAGTACCTACGTACGTAGCCACGCCGTATATTTAACGCAGAAGCATAAATCAAGCTTAACCCTTGTGTTGACTTCGGGTCACATTGGCCCGTTTTTAAATTTTTGTTTTATCTCAGAAAATATTAGACGTAGAAATAAGCGCTGAAATTGTGTAATAGAAAAATTTTAAAATTTAAAACGTTGGAAAAAGCAAAAACAAATTGTGAAAAAAGGCGTCAGAAATGTCAGAAAAAAAAGTGTTCTTTTTCAAGGTTGAAACTAAGACAACACACGGGTTAAGCGTCACTGCTTGAAATGATCGAGCCCCTCTAGTTATAAAACGAGTACCTAAAAACCTAAATAAAAAGAATGACAGTTACATTTTAAAGTGCAGTTTAAAAAGCTGATATTTTCTTTCAACTAACACAATAAATAAATAAATCTCTGAGTGGCTTTCCTAATATGTCGCAGCCTTTTTGCGATTTGGGTTCATTGCGCCAGTTGATATCGCGATGAAGATAATAATAAAAAAAGATATATTGCGCATCCCTGACTTACTGACTCATTTTGTTTCACAGTCACCTGAAACATTTCTTTTTGCAAATCTTTGCATATGTATTTTCTTCTCTTTATTTTTACAGGTACAACAAATCAGCAAGAGAATGGACACACAAATATGCGATGTGAGAGAGAGAGAGCGAGAGAGAGAGCGAGAGAGGGAGATGAAAATTACAAATGAGAACAAAAAAGAAACGCGTTTGATTTGTAACTTAAAAAGGCAAATGAGCAACAGAGGAAGAAGACAACAACAACAACAACAGCAACAAAAACTAGACAACAGCCCATCTTTTTTGGAGGAGGAAGCGATACGATGAGGTACAGTGCCACCTGGCTTTCCATGTGCTGAGCTGCTACCATGTGCTGTCCTTCATGACTCGTATGGATCTGCTGAGCAGGACCTCACGGGCTCCTTAAAGCGCTCCCATATGGAATACCGGACACTCTTCACACTCAGACTTTAAGCTGTTACTCCTGCTTTTGTGAATCACTATCATCGCTATTCATAACGCATCATTTTCACTGTCGATGAGTCATAGCGGTGTAGCATTTTGTTTTTATTTTAGGAGATTTGGCTCTCCCCTTTTAATTTTCAGAGGTACTGTCTGTGTCCCACTGGATGTCTTGTTGTTGATATTATTATTGTATTTCCATGTTATTTAGTGGCCTTTCTGTATTTTTGATTTTCTTGGTATATGTGCAATCGAGGCAGAATGTTCCCTGCTCAACACAAAATGGTGCAGTGCCATTACCAGCAGCTGATCGGTTGGCGCACGCTGTCTCTCTACACCCCGAAACAATGTGAAAGATGTAACGAAGGAATCGGTCTCTCTTATCAACCTCTGCGTTTTTCTAAATTGCGACAGTATTTAGTAGTTTTCTAGGCAGTGGAGAGCTGCTGTTACGAGCTAGCTGAGCCTTGCCTCATTGAATATGTTCACATGCACACTATTTTTCCACTTTTATTCCGAATATGACAATATTCTGAGTGTGATACGGGTCATGCAAACAGCATATTCCGTTGGGATATTTTGAATAAGACCTTTTATCAGAATAAAGCATTTTTCGATTAAGATGTGTGATGATAATCTGGGTTTTAGAGGCATTCTTTGGACATTTATACAGCGCATTTAGAATCTGCGTCTCAATCGGGTATTCCCGCAGTTTGTGACACTTAACGGCTTCTTGCCTGTTTACGGCCTACAGTCAGCTCTGTGCGTTGCTACCAGCCTGACAAGCTGGACCCACATCCAGATGTTGGGGCTGGGAACTCATCATTGGCAGGGCTCAATCCGAGGGGCGGGATAAACGGTTGTCTTTCAAATTCCTTCTGCACGCAATAGGATAGAGCTCCAACCAACCAGAGCAACCAGTCAGCAAAACTCTGAACACGTCTTCCTTTTTTAAGAATGACTTCAGTGCCGTTCTTTGTTCTTTTCTCAAAGAAAAGCTGAACTCCCAAGTCTTCCAGAGTCGCGGCCAAAGCCGATTCCAAAGACCGCTGTTCACCAGCAGCATCATCCATCTTCTTTGTTTTCAAGTAGCAGGGAATTCACGCAGAACCGTCGTAACTCTGCTTATGTTAAGCCCCGCCCACCGACTCTATACACGATGTGATTGGCCTGACTAGAGTTTGGTTTTTCCAGCTTGCAAGTCAACGGAGAGTTGCTAGACTGACCCTGGCTGCAAATTACATTTGCTGCCTCTAGGGAGCGTCTAGATTTCTAGGCTACGCTGCTACGGTTGTTGGACACCAACCAACCAGCCGACAGTTTGCAGGGCGATGGTAGAGATGCACGGCCAAAAGAAAAGAAGGAGAAACGCAGCTACTTTTAAACATTAACAAAGACTTGGATATCAACAGGTTTCAGGAAGGTGGTTGAAGGAAAGAAAGAGGGAGGCTGTGTTCACAAGTCCGCCACTGGTGGGAAACTTTGAAAAAACGGGAAGATTAGTAGAATACTCCCTTTCATTGTCAAGTCTGAATATAGGCTTTTTCGGAATAAGGGTAAAAACTGGAATATTATGTGCATGTAAACTTCGTCACCGTTTTGGGGGCTCTATAGGTTGAATGTCAACTTCCATTTTTCCTCACACATGCCGTTAATATTGCCCTTCTATCCCGTATAAGTAACTCCCCACGGCTGGTGTCCATACTGCACAAAATCCTGCTGTTCTTTGACTTATTTCTCGTCGTGTAGCTATGAACGTAGCTACTCTTTTCTTTGGCATATAGCTGAGCTGTGTGCCATCTCCTCAGTACAGTTACTCAGGTATCTAACCAAAATCATCAGCCTTCACATGCAGTGGCCCCACGGTGAGGAACCCCCCCACCCCCATATCATCAGGCTTCTAAAAAAAAAAAAAAAAAAAGAAATGTTCTGATTTAAGTCAACGGGTTTGAGAGAACACTCCCGCTTCCTGAAGAGGCAAAAATGATCAAAGACAGATCAGCACTCCTGAAGTCCTTCATGCGTATAGGCCCGGACGCTCTGTGTTGCACAAAACATATGCTGTCATTTTATCACTAAGAGGTTCTTTTTGGGGTTTTTTTAAAAATGAAAATCCCTCTCAAGTTCTTTTTATCAGCATCTCCATTTATTTTTGAGTAACGTTTGGACGTGAACAGCGTTTAAACGACTCTGTTCAACGTGTACACGCTGCTGTTATTCTAAAAAATGAAATGTCCTCGTCGCTCGTGCTCAAAATGGGAACTTAAACTGACGTGACGGTTTAAAGTCGCGCGCATGTCTGTTACTTGAGGTGAATAAATACAGACGCCGGGACAAGGTAATCTGCTTTAAACGTCCAATTGATGTGACGTTTGTTTGTCTGCATTTCGTCATCTTATTATTATTATTCGGGTCTGCGAAAGTGTGCGTTTTGTTTGGGGATTAATAATCCACGCTGACGGTGAAAGCGTTTGTCTCGGTGATCCATTTTGTGACCTTTTTGTATCGTGTCTTTTGAAAGCTTCGGTGATGGGCAATTTCTTTTTGTTTTCACTCATGTCACCAGATTGAACATTGAACAAGATTGTGATGTGTAATATTGATTTTAATATAATCCATTGTGACTGTTGGATGAAGTAGTTGAGAAATGCTTTGAATATATATATATTATAATTATTATTTTCAGTCATGGCTCATAATGTGCTGATGCTGCCAATACAAAGGGAATCATTTGGTATTATGAAAGGGGGAAATGAATCCCTTGAATTAGCTTTTGAGGCATATAACAGAGTGGATTCATCCAGAAAGGTCCATACTAAAGCATGAACATTTTTAGAGGCTTCGATTGTAGAATTAACACCACAGTTTAGGCACTAAATATAGATTGTCTTTACCTGCTGTAGAGAAAATATATCAAAACAGGAGGTCATGAAATAGTATACACTAATATGTTTTGAAAATATATCCTCTAAAATGCAGTGAAAGTCTGTTTGCTGCCACACCCGACTGAAAAAGGCTTGTGTGCTGTAGTACTTTGTGTGCGTTTTGTTTGTTCATCTAGCTATTTATTTATTTTGAAAGCAGTTTTCTTCCAAATGTGCGATTTGAATGCAGCCTCAATTCGTCACGTGAGCGGTGCGGCGTTGACTTCCTTTGTCCAGTGTGCTCAGTAGAGTTTATATATATAGGCAGCTTGGCATGCTTTGCACTCTGGAGAACCTTCTCACAGCCATTTGCCAGATATCAGGGATTTCGTTACAATTCATCTGCCTAACACCTCTGACTAAAATTTTAGCCTTAACCCTCATTTTGTGTGTGTGTGCACACATATATATATATATATATATATATATATATATATATATATATATATATATATATATATATATATATATATATATAGCATTGTCATGAACTGTAAATTAGCTATCAGGGCTGTATCCCCCTAAATGGGGATTCATTTCATCCGTAGACATGGAAACCTGCTTGAACGGCACCAATATTTTTCAGTTTTATTTGTTAAAATCTTCAGCCTGGCTTTCTCTGAATGCAGGACCAGCCTTCGTGCATCTTAAAATTTGGAATATATGTGCTTGAAATGCCACCATGAACTTGTCCACTTGTCCTCACATAGCCTACACAAGATAACTATTGACCTTCTCATAACAAATGAATAAAGCTCATCTTGGTTTACTGTTGTCTGTTGTCCATTTTTTGTGTCTTTAATTATGATGTAACAGCTGTTACATGCTTTTAAAAATAAATAACCAGATATACTCTTCTAAATCAGAAGATAAGGTTGTGTAAATATTGTACATGTGCTGTAGCAGAATTTGTTTCCCCTGTAAGGTACAGCGTTTCTCTGATGCTGCGTTCACGTGATCCTCGGATAGTCCCATTTTACCGAGTTGGGAAGTAGTTCTTCGATTTCGACGTGTTTGAGCCAGACTGTTAATATTAAACTAATATACAGTCTATGGTTTGAGCTTTAGTCGTAATGTTGGACAATATGTTGATAGCTGTTTCCAGTTTGAAGCGTTATGTTAGGGATTTTGTCCCAGACTTGTTGCTGAACACCAGTAGCCTACAATTCCCAAAACCACTCAAATATTGCTTTAAATGACTTGTCAGGGTAAAGGCTAATCAATAACTTTTCTAACTAATGTAGGTCACTATTTGTGCAGCAATAGTTACAACCTAATATATTAAAAATGACATGCAAGTAAAAATTGTATATGCAATACTTGAAATAATTAAAAGTTTATTTTTGTTTTATCAGTTGCTTATAATTGACCAAACATTTACTTTTCGTCCGCCTTGTGACTGCTTTATATGACGCCAACTCGGCAAGTCGTGTAGCAAACATTTCGCCGACTTTCCGAGTTGTTAAGGGCATTTATGTACATTTTACCAGTCGGGAACTCATCTTTCCGATACAACTTGAATACAGCATTAACAAATAGCGCCACCGTCATACCTGCGAACATTGCTCTAGGGTGCGTTTGATTCAACAGAATCTCATGCGCGGCTTGTGCGGTGCAAGATAACACAATTCCCGCGTGGAACGATCTTTTAATTGTATATTGCTTTCCTAAAGTGATTTAATGCGTCTATATAATTATTTGGAAATCATATTGCAAATATTAATAGCCGAGTTTAGAGTGATAACAACAACAAACAAAAAAACGCGAACTAGCTCCGCGCTTCCGGACTGTCACGGTGTATCGTGTGCAAGATACCGTGGCTGAGAAGTAGCCAGTAGCTGAAGTAGCCCAGCTAAAAGTTAGCTAGCATCGTCGCCACTTCTCCCAATAGGAAGGGCGCATCCCGGATAGCTAGCTGGCTAGCTGTACTCACCGTAACGATGGCAGTTAACCTCAGCAAAAATGGCCCGGCATTAACGGCTGCATTTAAAGAAGTGGTAGATGAAAAATCCAATACCAACTGGTAAGAAGCCGCATTTTAAAAGCCTGTATTAGCCCTACGTAAGAGGCGTTATGTTAGCTTCAGTGATGGCTAGCATTGAGCCAGTCAAGTAACTTAACGGTAACGTTAGATAACTTAACCTGGGACTTAATGTTAACCACAGCAGACCTTCTACTTATTCAACTTAGCGATAATGTAGCTAGCTTAAGCTAAAGCCAGCTTCATGGCCGTTTAACTGTCTTACATTTATAGTCTGACGTGTATTAAGTGAGTAGCTAGTGACATTGTTAATTAGCTAACGTTAGGTAACGTTACACTGACTAACCAACAGGCTACGCACTTAACATCAGCGACAATATCTAGCTATGCTATGCTATGCTATGCTATGCTTTGCATCTTTTTAATCATCTTTCAGCACCTTTCTATAAGCCTGTGTGTCACGACATTGAATGAATAGGTGTCATAGCTACATCAACATCCACTTCATGGTAAGATACCAGAAGTTAAAGATATGGGCAATATATAAAACTCACTTTAAGCCACACTTTAATGTTTTTAAAAGAGAAAAGGTGCTATATAGTAAGACAATTACTTTATCAAAGAAAGAGAGCCATTACAACTGTAAGCTTGTGCTTCCTATTTAATGTTTTTACTTATTTATTCATTCATTTTCTGTTTTTTCTTTACCGACCCCTGGTATATTTGACTTTTTTTGTTTCATTTTTGTATTTTTTCAATCTTTTGCTGTTTATGTATATTTCTGTATACTTTAATAATAAGTTACTTAAAAAATAATACCTGTAATGCATACTGAATTTGAATAAAATTATTTAAAAAAGAAAAGCTACCTCACCCACTTCCTTATAAGATATCTAAAGTTGAAATATGGCCAATATGTGAAAGCAAAATCCAGGAACTTCCTCTTACTGTTACCTAACGTTACAGGACTGTGTGTGTGTGTGTGTGTGTGTGTGTGTGTGTGTGTGTGTGTGTGTGTGTGTGTGCCTTGAGGCTGAAAGCTGCAGTGTTTAATGATGACCTGAATTAATTAATCCCAAGGAGTAATCGCCCAGGGAGCCCTGCAGGCCTCATATTTCGTCTGAAAATTAGCACCATCTAGAATAAAATAGACTTTAATTGTCATTGTGCAGTAGAACCATACAACGACATTTGCCTCAAACAATACTCTCTTCCACACACACTCACACAATAAATAAAATAAGAAAAATATTTAAAATAACATTATCAAGGCATCCAATATTGCAGTGAGTCCCATTGCATAGAATCCCTTTCTAGAAAGTGCAACTGTGCTGGCTGGGGGGTAGGGAGGGGGTATGATTGTTCAATTCTGTGATGGCCCTGGGGTTTAAACTGTTGTGCATCCTGGAGCTGTGTGCTCGATAGCGCCTGCCAGATGGAAGCAGGGAGAAGAGCTGGTTTGAGGGGTGTGTCTCATCCTGCAGAATATTGTGCGCTCGGTGGAGGCAGCGGATCTTAAAGATGTCGTCCAGTGGGGGAACAAGAAGTCCAATGATTTTTTTTTCCAGCAGATGTCATGATGGTAAAATCGGGCTGTACAATTTGAGGAAAATGTGCAATAACGATATTACTTGCGATAATTAAACGGGTATAACCACGGGGTCTATTTGTGGGGAAAAAAATCAGAGGGGATCGTGCACAACACAACACATCCAATAATTAAATCCCTATTTCAGTACCGTGGATATAGAGCCACTCGCCCAGCGGAGAGGCGTTCACTATACGGCGAAAACAAAATACTTTCAACAGGGAAACCTGGCTCGTTCGTGCCTCGGGAATGTTTTAATCCAAATCCGATCTTTTTCCTCAACTCGACTCATTTTGGTGTCTGAATTTAACTTTCAGCGCCGCATGACTACTAATTATTTCTGGCTTAACTCGACTTCCACGGCCCCTGAAAGGGCCGTCCTCTGGCGGTGTCTGTAGCCGGCTCACAGTCGCCTAGTGGCGGCTGAACAACTGCCGCTGGTAGCCGCTCCCGGAGCTCTGTAGCCGGTTAATACAACCGGAAACTGCCACTTGGATTTTATCGTTCTATATTCACGTTACAGCGCTTTACTTAGTTGAGAATACATTCATACATAATAATAATTCAGCAGAGGCAGGGACATGTAAACCAGAACGAGGGGAAATCCCACGCATCCTCCTCCTCCCAACCCCCAATACAACAAATTGCTTGTTGAATTTAAAACTAGCATAAATAATTGACAGTTTTTATTTTAAAATAGTTTTCTACTGTCTTTCGCGATATGCGCTTATTGCGCCAGTTAACCCTCGTGTTGTCTTCATTTCAACCTTGAAAAAAAACTTTTTTTCTGACATTTTTGACGCCTTTTTCCAACGTTTTAAATTTTTCTTCTACACATTTTCAGCGCTTATTTCTACGTCCAATATTTTCTGATATAAAACAAAAATTTAAAACGGGCCAATGTGACCCGAAAGTCAACACAAGGGTTAATATTGCGATGACGATACATTGTACAGCCCATAAAGGTACAGTGCGTAGTTTCTGTCTCCCCCATGAGGAATTATAAGTAATGACAACAGAACTGTTGGCGCACCCACTAGGACTGCCCCCCTCTTAGTCGACTAATCGGTCGTTTTGGTCTTAGTCAACTAAGATTTCTTTAGTTGATTAGTTACGTTGCATGCTTTCTTCATGCTGAATGACTTATTTCCAAGAAACGTACGAGCACATCTCTGGTCAACACAAGAATTAAAGAGGTGCTTTTGCATGACTCTTTGCGGAGAAACTCAGATTTACAGATCTGTCAATTAAATCAACTAATCGATTAGTCGATACAATTGAATGTTAGTCGACTACGAATTCCTTCAATCGAGCACAGCCCTAGCGTCCACATGATACAAGCCTTCCGTGATTACGTACAACCCCCTCCTCGCCACGCAGCTGCAGGACCTTGGCTCCCGGAGCCTCCTTGGCTGCTAGCAGCTGACTCCATAACATGATGGACTCTTCAGAAGAGGTCGTTATCTTCACTCGAGTTTCTGCGCGGGAAAGTCGCCGGACGCCACAATCTTCTGAACGTAGCCAAACTGAGAAATCCAGAGAGAGTTGTGTGGAGCTGATAGTCTTAATTAGCTTTGTAGCAACTCATTTGGCAACGCTTGAATGTAACGGACGTTCATTAATATCAAAAAGTTACGCACTAAAGCTTTAAATATGCTGGTAGGTTGACTTCACTCACCAACCAAAAAAACAATGGTTATCTATAAGGGGGGTTGAAATGAATCATTGCACCGATGCACCGGGATGCGGACGTGGCCGATTCTGCACCGATGCAGGAACAGACCATAATAGATTATTGCCTACTGGTCACTGCTTTCTTTTGTTTCTGCCTTTTTGTCTGCTACGTTCAGACTCCGCTACGTTCAGGAAGTGTCCTTTTTTTTTAAGAGCAGATACAATAAAAAGGGGAGTTCATATATATCTGACTGCTGCAATTGGTTGATTAAAAAAACCATTTGTAGCAATATATAATAATATTGAGGAGGTGAGGCATCGGGATATCAAATCGATAGACTGTGCCTTCCCCATCTCATACCCTTCTTCTGTAAAATGGGTCCTGTTGGAATAGGGCTTTAAGGGTGATGGTTGCTTAAAATTGGTTCCCACAGAACTCTTTTCTGTTTGCCTGTGTGATGCGTTTTCGCTGGTATTTTAATATCCCATAATCCTGTTTTCCACAGGGCCTTGTTCACCTACGAGGGAAACAGTAATGACATCCGCCTGGCAGAAAAGGGGGGTGAGTAACAGACTCAATATTGTTATGACATTTTTATAATCTCAACACAAATATAATATCAGAATGTGTGCAGGGATTTCGTCGTCAGCATACGGCTGCAGTCCTGGAATGCCTGCACAAAGGCAGTGCTTGCCTCGCTTTTCTCACCCCTATCATTTGTAAGAGGGGGAAAAATGTCGGCAGTTACACAACCAACCACAGTAACCATTTAACTTTTCCCACAATGTTTATGCACCAGACGGAGGACTGGAGGAGTTGGTTGAGGAATTGAACAGTGGAAAAGTGATGTACGCTTTCTGCCGGGTGCAGGATCCAAACTCTGGCCTGCCAAAATATGTCCTCATCAACTGGGTTTGTGCTGCACTTAACTGTCATATGTTTGTTTGTCCCCTTTCTGAAGTGGCCGTCTTTGAACTCGTCGAGTAATTCTTTGTGTTTCAGACTGGAGAGGGAGTGAAGGACGCCAGGAAAGGAATATGTGCAAATCACGTCAGCTCCATGGCCAATTTTCTTAAGGTAACACGGCAGTCATTTTTGAGTCTAGTTTAAATATCGTCACCTTCCTAAAATAATGGCCTAAGTCGCTTCTTGACAAAAATGATTTTCTTGCCTAAATCATCTCCTCGTGGTGCTGGCCACCGCTGGTCACTTGATTCTACACCTTTTAGTATAACGGCCTATGTCAAGAGTGTGACTTAGGCCGTTTTTATTTTGCCTTAGTCAAAAGACAATGTGACTTGGGCAGCCGCTTCAAGAAGAACAAAAATCTACCACTTGAAGAGATATTTCTATTATTGTAGACATGATTATAGAATATTAGCAGTTCAAGTTATATTTGTCCACGTTGCAAAGGAAGCTGTGTGCAGTCACTGAGGAAGTGGTTCAATGGCATGTCACTGACGCATAGGTTAAGCTTGCTAGAGGTCACCCTCTGTCACTGAAGTTATTTCCATGATTCAGGCCTCGTAGTGTGACAGTGGCGAGGAAAAACTCCCTTTCAGGGAGAAACCAGGGACAGACCCAGACTCTTGGTAGGCGGTGTCTGACGGTGCCGGTTGGGGGTGTGATGAACAGTGGCAATAATAGTCACAATAAAGATAATGGAACAGTGACATTCATGGTGTAGCAGGGCACTGCAGGACGTAGCAGGGTGTAGCATGGCACTGCAGGACGTAGCAGGGTGTAGCAGGGCGTAGCAGGACATAGTAGGGCGTAGCAGGACGTAGCAGGGCACTGCAGGACGTAGCAGGGTGTAGCAGGGCACTGCAGGGCGTAGCAGGACATAGTAGGGCACTGCAGGACGTAGCAGGGCACTGCAGGACGTAGCAGGGCACTGCAGGACGTAGCAGGGCACTGCAGGACGTAACAGGGTGTAGCAGGATGTAGCAGGGCACTGCAGGGTGTAGCAGGGCACTGCAGGGTGTAGCAGGACGTAGCAGGACATAGTAGGGCGTAGCAGGGCACTGCAGGACGTAGCAGGGCACTGCAGGGCGTAGCAGGACGTAGCAGGGCACTGCAGGACGTAACAGGGTGTAGCAGGATGTAGCAGGGCACTGCAGGGTGTAGCAGGACATAGTAGGGCGTAGCAGGACATAGTAGGGCGTAGCAGGATGTAGCAGGGCACTGCAGGGTGTAGCAGGACGTAGCAGGACATAGTAGGGCGTAGCAGGACATAGTAGGGCGTAGCAGGACGTAGCAGGGCACTGCAGGATGTAGCAGGGCACTGCAGGATGTAGCAGGACATAGCAGGGTGTAGCAGGACGTAGCAGGGCACTGCAGGATGTAGCAGGGTGTAGCGGCACGGAGCAGGACCACGGCGACAGCTGCAAGCATGATTTAGGTGCCACCCTAATCCGAGGAAAACTGCTGGGTGAAAAAAAACATAAGGACTCCGGGGAATAAGCTCCCCAGAGCTACGTTAACTTAGGGAGTAGGTTCAGACAACATCTACACTACTATGTTTTCACTTTTTAAGCGGCGTTTTGAGACAAAAACGATCTCTGTCCACACAAGAGTTTTAGCTCCAGTAGCAGAACTAATCACCGTCCATATTAACACATCTGACATCACATATCACATGACCGTTCACACACACTGGGCATGTGCGTGCCGGTGTGAACAGGAAGCAGATTGTCTGACGTTACTCTGCGGTTAAAAATCATGGATGTAGAAGTTAAAAAATCTGAAACTGTTACTGAAAGGTCTGTAAGCTACCTAACTGATAAGACTGACTGACGTGCGGAATCATTACCAAAGGTCTCCGTTTGTGTCCGTCCAGACTACAAAGCAACCCCGGTATTTTTAATCCTAAACGGGGGCAGCAGAGTTTCCAAATGTCTCCGTTTTAGGGGCCGGAGTAGTGTGGACGCAACGAGTAAACGTAGCAAAAGATATTCATTTTTAAACAAAATCGTAGTAGTGTAGCTGTAGCCTTATTTGTGTGCTAAATGGCAAGTTAATGATGACCGCTGCAGGCATTGTTGGAATAACAGCTTTGTTGGATTGATGTCGTGGTGGAGCATTCGTAGACTAAGGTAACGACTGTCGGTGTTTGTCTATTTGTGTGAGTATTAAAATGAACTTTCATTTCATGTTTTAGGGTGCCCATGTCACAATAAACGCCAGAGGAGACGAGGACGTGGAGCCCGAGGTGATCATGCAGAAGGTGGCCAAAGCATCGGGGGCGAACTACAGCTTCCACAAAGAGGCTCCCAGCCGCTTCCAGGACAGCGGTCCTCAGGGTCCCGTGGTATGCAGCGCATGCACTTCCTGCCTCATGCAAACTCCTGTTTGCTTATGTTTAATGCTAGAAAGATAAGCAAGAGGCTCCTTAATCTGGATACACAAATGTTTGTTTTTGTTACAGCCTTCCATTCACACTAAGCCAGCTCTACCACTGAAAAACAAACTCTCCAAGAGGAATCTGAAAATGCTGGCCTACTAGAAAGGCTTTACAACAACAACAGAACTTATACTCTCATTTGATTTATATCTAATAGTTGTTAGGCAAGGCAGCTTTATTTGTATAGCACATTTTAGCAACAGGGCAATTCAAAGTGCTTTACATGAAACATTAAAGAACAGTTAGAAAACGATTTAAACAAATGAAAACATTAAAGAGCAGGTAAAAATGATGAAAAACTCTCCGCCCACAGGTCCTTTTGGCTGCGGTTACTTGCGGTCTTCGTATCCCATTACAAGATTGCAGTAGTTCTACTTTTCACTACGATGTAGCCGTCTCTACAAAGCTTAGCTTAATCTCGGTAAACCTAAATCCGGGACAGTTCAGTCTGTCTCTTGATAAGTTCACAGAAATATCTGACAAGTTCACAGACGTTGTCTTTCTTATTGACCTAGTTCACAGACTAAATCTGACCAGTTCACAGTCGTGGTCCTTGTATGGATAATCTATTGTCACACCCGTGTTGGAGGGGTAATATCAGAAATATGTCCGTTATCTGGTCCATATTTCTCCGTCATTTCTCCGAACACAGGTCCTTTTGGCTCAGGTGACTTGGTGTCTTCGTTACCCATTACAAGACTGCAGTAGTTCTACTTTTCACTACGATGTAGCCGTCGCTACAAAGCTTAGTTTAATCTCGGTAAATCCGGGACAGTTCGCAGTCTGTCTCTTGATAAGTTCACAAGATGTTGGTCTATATCGATGACGTTTCATTTAGTGTAAATCCAGACAGCTAGCTAGACTATCTGTCCAATCTGAGTTCTCTGTTGCACGACTCAAACAACTTTTGTAAGTTAACGCGTTCCACTTAAACATGTTCCTTCCCGAGGCTATTTTGCAGAGGCACCGTGGCTCCGTCCGTCGCTTAGCCCCGCCCAAGACGATTGTGATTGGTTTAAAGAAATGCCAATATACCAGAGCACGTTTTCCTCCCATTCCAGAATGCTGTGTGGACTAGCCAGACCCTCCTCAGCAGTGCTGTGGAGGAAGGTCTGGCAAAGTGAGACTACATAGTTATTTACAACAACTCACACACACAAATCGGGCACATCATGTTAATAATTTATATTTGTATATATAATTATATAATTGAATATTTGTTGAGCGATCAGTGTAAAATTGTATCCAGTTAATGAATGACTAGCGATGTTAATAATTAACCGTTACACTGACAGTGAGAATTTTGATCGATTTTTAATATTATCAGTTAAACAGTTGGACACAATGTTATTAAAACAAATGTTATTTAAAAACCTTTTTGGCATGATAAAAGGAAAAATAGGCTGCGGAAAGTAATTCCGAGCTCCTGCTTGTCTTTTAACAGTTAATGATCGGTTAACAACTTTTAATTTCCGTTTTAATTAACCTCCCTAATGAAAGAATGCATGAATGCCTTTTATTGTCATTGCATCTTCACGTACAATTACATTTTTCTGTCTCATAAAAGAACACTGTTTCCATTCCCTCTGCTCAAACACGCACTCACATCCTCGCACATGAAAATTACTTATGAATTCAAAGAGATGGATTAGGTTTAGGTACATTTTTGCTAACAATCACTTCTAGTAGTTGGGTCCCACTGTGTTTGTCTTTCTTTCCTATAATGTAAAATGATATTAAATAGTCTTTTCCTTCACGTAGGGCTCAGTCTACCAGAAGACCAACGCGATGTCCGAAATCAAAAAGACCAACAAAGACAACTTCTGGGCTCAGGCAGAGGTAGGCTCCTGAACCTTTTATTAAGTTAATTATGTGTTTGTTTGGTCCGACCATCGTTGGTTAATGGCACTAATGTTCTTATCTCCACAGTCTGTGAATCATTTAAACTAGGTCCTGTATTGAGTTGAATGTTATGTCTCTGATATTATTTTTCTTGTCATTGATTTCTGTGATGGATCGAATGTTCTTTTATTTGGTGATCATTGTTTAATGTATGCACTGCAATGTATAGATGCACAAGTTTTGAGTAGACTCCAGGAATGATGGGTCCTGTAGTATGTAGGGTTGTCACGATACGCATGTTGTTTAAACGCAGAGATGTTCACAAGTCATTTTTTGGAAGTCCAAGTCTCAAGTCTTTGAGGGGAAGTTCAAGTCTCAAGTCTTTTGCCATGAGTCCAAGTCAAGTCTCAAGTCTTTTGCCATGAGTCCAAGTCAAGTCCAAGTCAAGTCTCAAGTCTTTTGCCATGAGTCCAAGTCAAGTCCAAGTCAAGTCTCACGTCTGATCTGTCCCTAACACTGTATTGTTAAATCTTATGAATTCAAAGCATGTCCTGTAGCTACCATCCATACAGTACAGTATCAACATCAGTTGTAGGAGAACTTTATGGGGTCTACTGCAATGCAATCTGAAGAAACACAAATTAAGGACTCTGTTTCAATTTCATAACTGTATTTTTCAACATTTTGGTATCTGCACAAAAGAATACATGTTTGTCTGTGTTACCAACTGGCTGTAAAGCCCAACCTCATCATGCATTACATTTTTCAGTGTTCAAAGTTTGAGGAAAACATCTGTATTGAAAGTTAATACACCAACCATGGTGCAAACATGTGAGAACTGATACTTTCCGTATTGCTATTTAACAACAAGAAAAATAAAAATTGGAATGAAAATAAATTGGAAAAAAATGAAGACAGTCTAGTCTTAGTCTAGTCTTAGTCTAATCTTCTGCTACTGGTGAAATATTAACCTAAGTCTGTCACATCATATGGATACAACTATAACAATACAAGTTGCCTGTCCCCAGCATTAGCACAACACTTAGCGATGGTTAGCTTGTTACCTGTGGCGATATCTGCTAAATGTAACGTCTCTTTCACATTAGCGTGAGTGACTGACCTATCTGGGAGCTTTTTGAGATGTCTGATGAAGTTCGATGTTGTGGATCCAGCGTCATGTATCTTGGTGCCACTCCTTGCATGTAGCTGTTCGCTTACTGCCCCTGTTTATGAAGTTATTGTAAGCAAAACTAATGACAAAAGGCACAACTGCAGGAGGACTTGGTGTCGCCATCGTCGCTGCATTTTTTGATGTGTGCGCGCGCCGCATAACGCACGCGTACATCGCACATTACGGCAAAGGCCACGGGACACGCAGCTCGCCATGCGTTTCCCCAACGTATATGCACCAATACAAGAAAATAGAAATACATAAATCAATTTAGATTTAAAAAACAATTGCATGAAAATAGGTTGTTGACGAGTCTCGAAGCTCGAGTCCGAGTCAAGTCTGAAGTCTTTTGGGTCGAGTCTGAGTCAAGTCTGAAGTCTTTTGGGTCGAGTCGCAAGTCAAGTCTGAAGTCTTTTGGGTCGAGTCCGAGTCAAGTCTGAAGTCTTTTGGGTCGAGTCGCAAGTCAAGTCTGAAGTCTTTTGGGTCGAGTCCGAGTCAAGTCTGAAGTCTTTTGGGTCGAGTCGCAAGTCAAGTCTGAAGTCTTTTGGGTCGAGTCCGAGTCAAGTCTGAAGTCTTTTGGGTCGAGTCGCAAGTCAAGTCTGAAGTCTTTTGGGTCGAGTCGCAAGTCAAGTCTGAAGTCTTTTGGGTCGAGTCCGAGTCAAGTCTGAAGTCTTTTGGGTCGAGTCCGAGTCAAGTCTGAAGTCTTTTGGGTCGAGTCCGAGTCAAGTCTGAAGTCTTTTGGGTCGAGTCCGAGTCAAGTCTGAAGTCTTTTGGGTCGAGTCGCAAGTCAAGTCTGAAGTCTTTTGGGTCGAGTCCGAGTCAAGTCTGAAGTCTTTTGGGTCGAGTCCGAGTCAAGTCTGAAGTCTTTTGGGTCGAGTCCGAGTCAAGTCTGAAGTCTTTTGGGTCGAGTCGCAAGTCAAGTCTGAAGTCTTTTGGGTCGAGTCGCAAGTCAAGTCTGAAGTCTTTTGGGTCGAGTCGCAAGTCAAGTCTGAAGTCTTTTGGGTCGAGTCCGAGTCAAGTCTGAAGTCTTTTGGGTCGAGTCCGAGTCAAGTCTGAAGTCTTTTGGGTCGAGTCCGAGTCAAGTCTGAAGTCTTTTGGGTCGAGTCGCAAGTCAAGTCTGAAGTCTTTTGGGTCGAGTCCGAGTCAAGTCTGAAGTCTTTTGGGTCGAGTCCGAGTCAAGTCTGAAGTCTTTTGGGTCGACTCCGAGTCAAGTCTGACGTCAGCTGTTTGTGTGACTTAAGTGCGACTCGAGTCCGAGTCTCAGACTCGAGTCGCCATCTCTGTTTAAACGCTATAAACAATTAAACCTAAAAGTTAAACCAAAAAAAGTAATGTCGCAGACTGATCTCATGAAGTGGCGTATGTCAAGACGCCACTTCATGAGATCAGTCGCATACTCGCTTTTTAGGGTGTTTATCAACGCCGTTTGGCGTTCCTTTGTGTCCGTCGTGTGAAGTTTCCTTCCCACGTTAGTTCTTTTCCTAAACCCAACCGTGGCCTCGTGATAACACGTCACGTGGCTTTAAAAAGTGGCATGTATGTTTACTCAGTGACGTTGCAGGCTGCCGTCCGCTGTATAGAGTGTAGACATACACGTGGATAGCTGAGAATACGTACTGATAACACGCCACTTGGCTTTAGGAAAGTGGCGTGTATGTTTACGCAAAGTCATGATGTCATGTTATTTTCATTGTCGTTTAATCTCGATTGATCGATTGTTTGGGCTTTCAAATGGTCTGTCGTGAAAGCCGTTGCTGTAAATATACGGTAAAGCCGTACACGGAGATGATGCGCTGTTCTGTTTTCCTGCTAACCCTTTCTTCTTCTCCAACATTTAGCAGCAGACTAGAACACTTGACGTTGTTGTAACTTTGTCCTTGGTCGGCAGTTTTGACTCTTCACCATACCTGTCACAGATACACCCAGAAAGTGGTGCTCATTGCCTTGCCGTTTTCTTGGATAAACGATTGTGGAAAAATCGAGCTTTTTAATGACCGTAACATTTGCAAAATTAACAAATCTGACGCTGACCTCGTCGGTCTGTTTGGCTTTTAGAAAGAAGAGGAGAAACGTCGGCAGGAGGAGCGGCACAAGGCAGACGAGGAGCGACAGAAGATGGAGAAAGAGAGGAAAGACAGAGAGGCCAAGGAGGCAATGCAGAGGGACAAAAGGGACAAGGAGAGGTCCACCCAAATCGACCAACAAAAGTAGGTAGACACTGAAGGAAATGCACATTGTTAAGAGCAGTTTGCAGTAGCACTAGGGTTGTTACCATTTCGATTTAAAATCGCGTTTCATTTCCACTATCAAAAGCAGGATCGGCGATTCCCCTAGTATTTTCTTTCTCTCTCCTCCCCCGCCTGTTTGTGCATGTCCGCTGAAAAGAACAACATACACAATGTAGCTTACCGGCTGGTAGCATGAAGCTAAAGACACAGGCTAATGTTTGCTTACCGGCTGGTATCATGCAGCTAAAGACACAGGCTAACGTTAGCTTACCGGCTGGTAGCATGCAGCTAAAGACACAGGGTAACGTTAGCTTACCGGCTGGTAGCATGCAGCTAAAGACACAGGGTAACGTTAGCTTACCTGCTGGTAGCATGCAGCTAAAGACACAGGGTAACGTTAGCTTACCGGCTGGTATCATGCAGCTAAAGACACAGGGTAACGTTAGCTTACCGGCTGGTATCATGCAGCTAAAGACACAGGGTAACGTTTGCTTACCGGCTGGTATCATGCAGCTAAAGACACAGGGTAACGTTAGCTTACCGGCTGGTATCATGCAGCTAAAGACACAGGGTAACGTTAGCTTACCGGCTGGTAGCATGCAGCTAAAGACACAGGGTAACGTTAGCTTATCGGATGGTATCATGCAGCTAAAGACACAGGCTAACATTAGCTTACCGGTAGCCTGCAGCGGCGTCAGAGATGACGGAGAAACAACCAAACTGTAAAATCCTGCTGCTTCCCTGAAGTCACCGTGTGGCAACATTTTGCCTTCCCCGTGAGGGAGTTATGGAAACAAACAACGAAGGTAAAGCACGTGGGCGCCGACGGGACTCCATGGTGTGTTCAATTGCACCTCGTTCATTTTGAGAAACTCAAACTGTGGTTGTAAAGTCAGTGCTTCCCCAATGGTAGGGGAAATGCTGAAAGTACCCTTCTGCCATCTAGTGGCTCTTATTCCCGATTTTGAAATTGAATCAAATCGTGGATTTGTGATTAACAATTTTTACTTGTTTTTGGCAACATAAACACATCTCAAATCGTGGATTTGGAGAATCGTGACACTCCTATGTTGCACCTATTAAAAGGTTTATACTGCATTTCCTCTTCTTGTCTTCTAAATGGTCATTTGTTGAACAGGAAGTACCAGCAGCAGCAGGACGCTGAGAGTAAAGACCAGGAGAAACCGCGCGTGGTGAGTGTGACATTACACGTTGAATTAAAGGATTTAAACTGAGACTCAAGGAGTCAGATGTTGAAATGAGTGTGTATTGGTGTGGAACTAACTGAGTGTTAGCCACTTTTCTACAATTATGTTGATAGTTAAATAAGTTTGGATAGTGCACACATGTTAAGCCAGGAAGGTAGATAATGTCAGCAGTTCCAACATTAATATCGACATTATCAGGAGGAGCAGGAGGAGAACCAGGCAGCCGAGAAGAAAGCAGTCAAGAGAGGTGAATCTGTGGAAAAGGTCAACGTGAGTTCCCCTTCCCAAAAGTGCTCTCCTCTGGCCAAACTTCCTTTTTTCATGCCTATCTCGAAAACAAGCGTTTGTGTCTTTCTAACCAAATGTACACCATTTCTAAGCTTAACGTAACACACCCGCCTTCCAGCCTTTACTGCACAGCGTCTCCTTTCTCTGTGATCATTAACGGTCGTTATTCTCTCAGCAGCACTTCTCTCTGCATTATTAACCCGTGGCTATCTAATGTTTATTGTATGCGTTATTCATTTCCTTTTTTCTAGGAGGCGGCTTCTCTCATCTCTCAGCGTGCTGTGAACCCCAGAGAGATGTTCAAGCAGAGAGAGAGGGGAATAACTCCCAGTGACTCAGACGTCCCCTCTGCGGCCCCTGCCAGCCCCCAACCAGGTATCAGCCCTGCATATACCCTGACCTCCACGTGTAAATCTGTTTGCTTTAAATGGTAACTTTGGTATTTTTCAACCTGGACCCTCTTTTCCAATGTTTTTGTGTCTAAGTGTCCGATATTAAGCAAGAAAACAAGCTGCAATGTAACGTTAATGAGCAATTACGCACTTTTTAATCTTTCACTCACAGGCTCAGATTATTATTCTAAGTGTCTGACAACAATATGGAAAGGATCCCTACAGAGAGAGACCTTTTTGTTGCCCCGAAATCACCATCACCAAACCCACCAGACTCCATGTAAATAATCAGTCATTTTATCAACGTAAAACACACTTCATTCAAAGTGGACAGAAACTAAATAAAACTATTAAAAGACGTCTTGGTTCGTGTTTCCACTGTTCCAACAATCACCACTCTGGTTTGGTTGAAATAAACTCTTAATTCACCCATTTACATGTGGAAATATGCTGGCTCTATACACGCTAAAAGTCCTGATTATTTACATGGAGTCTGGTGGAGATATGCTGGCTCTATACACGCTAAAAGTCCTGATTATTTACATGGAGTCTGGTGGAAATATGCTGGCTCTATACACGCTAAAAGTACAGATTATTTACATGGAGTCTGGTGGAAATATGCTGGCTCTATACACGCTAAAAGTACAGATTATTTACATGGAGTCTGGTGGAAATATGCTGGCTCTATACACGCTAAAAGTCCTGATTATTTACATGGAGTCTGGTGGAAATATGCTGACTCTATACACGCTAAGAGTACTGATTATTTACATGGAGTCTGGTGGAAATATGCTGGCTCTATACACGCTAAAAGTCCAGATTATTTACATGGAGTCTGGTGAGGTTGCCAGTGGTGATTTAAGAACTGTTTCTGGTTAAACTAAAAAGGATCTTACTCTTTAACAAAAAGGTCTATCTCTGTAGGGATCCTTACATAATGTCAGACACTTAGAATAATAATCTGAGCCTGTCAGCGGCAAAAACAGAACTTTAAGTGGATGGAAATTGGCGGTGCACAGTTGCCCGAAGTGGTTACATTTCTTGTGTCGCAGGTGCCGACTGCAGAGGTCTTGCTCAAATTGTTGTTCTCATTAGTCACTTGGACACAAAAACATAGGAGGTTGAAAAATAAAAGTTACCCTTTAAATGTCACAACCCCTCCAGCATTACTACAAAGCTCTCTTAGCTTCTCTCTCAGCTTTGTACAAACCGGTGTTTCTTCTAAAGGAGATTGCTTCCCAACGCTGTATTTTTCAGCGCTTTAACCTTCCATCAGACTGCCTTGTTGTCTCCCAGTCATACTGTACGTAACACTGTCTCCATCATGGTGTCTTTTCTTCTTCTGCTCAACTGGTCTGCACTTTGTGTTCCCTCTCGTCCCTTTCTACGTTTTTGTTTCGGGGGTTCCATGTGTGTCTCTGCTCAGGCCGTCTGCAAAGCCCCTTTCTGTCTAAGCCAGTGTACGAAAGTGAGCGAGCCAGCTCCCCTCAGCGCCAAGCTTCTCCTGTGCCTGCAGGCTCTGCCTCTCCTGTCCGTGCCACAGGTGTGAGCTCAAACACACACACACACACACACACACACACACACACACACACACACACACACACACAAAGAAAGAATACATACACACACATTGGGTGACAGTCTCATACTTAACTAAAAGCTCCATGCTTCATTTCTCATTGTTGTTTCTGTGTGCGATCATCTTCATCTTCCTTATAAACACATATTTCATCATGAGCCATGCTTCCATTCAATGTCCTTTTTTCTGTTTCCTAAGAAACTTCCAGATTATTGTTTTGTTATTCCTCAAGTGAGCCGTGCCAACATTCCCCTTACGTCTGAGGTTGGTGGTTTCCAGCCTGTGTGGACTTGTGAATGTGTTCCCCTGTGTACATGCGTGTCTGTGCTTGTGTTTTGGGTGAAAAGAGCCTGATGTGGATGATGGACAGTCCCGCTGTGAGTATGATGAGCTGGAGGTGACCCCCCAGGAACCGTTTGAAGGTGGGGCCCATTTTCACATTACACAACACCAGCCTCGGGCTACATCTACACTGCTACGTTTTGGTTTAAAAACATCTTTTGCTACGTTTACGCGTGGCATTCACACTACTCCGGCGGTTCCGAGCCCCTAAAACGGAGACATTTGGAAACGCTGCTGCCCCCCGTTTTGGTTTGAAAACTCCGGGGTTGCTTTGTAGTCTGGACGGACACAAACGGAGACGTTTGGACACGACGACGCACGTCAGTCAGTCTTATCTGTCAGGTAGCTTCCAGACCTTTCAGTAACAGTTCCACCTCGTCCTCGCTCCAAGATAATAACTCCCTGCTCTTATTTTCACCGTTGTTGTTCTTTCTCCAAAGTAATTGTGTTTTTTTTTTTTTTTAACTTCTACATCCATGATTTCCAACCGCAGAGTAACGTCAGACAATCTGCTTCTTGTTCACGCTGGCACGCACATGCCAAGTGTGTGTGAGCGGTCATGTGATATGTGATGTCAGACGTGTCAATATGGACGGTGATTAGTTCTGCTACTGGAGCTCAAACTCTTGTGTGGACAGAGATCTTTTTTGTCTCAAAACCCCGCTTAAAAAGTAAAAACATAGTAGTGTAGATGTAGCCTCAGTGTTGAGCGTCAGCTTTCCAACCCTCCCATCTGCTTCTTTTAAAAATTCTTTTTTGTTATAAGCACATATTATTCCCTCCAGCCACACTGTGCTGTCGTGATCAGCTGCTGTTGCTGCCACCTGCTGGCGGGTAGAAAGCCTTGCTCAGACACATCTCCCTGATGGTAATCTCTCTTTTCAGAGGAGGCACCGGCTGCCAACTCCTACGTCCAGGAGACGGCTTATGAAAAGCCCGCTCAGGTGATCGTTTATTAACCTTTTGCAGGAAATGCTTTAATTGTTTTCTTCCGTCATATAAATAATTCCGGACCACAACTTCTCTTTATTCCAGGCCCCCGTGGAGGAGAACAACTTGTATGAGGGGACACCTGGCGAGACACCAGACAGAGGCACCTGTGCCAGAGCCTTGTATGACTACCAGGCTGGTGAGTTTTCTGTCACTACACAACAGAGCTTAGATCGCGCCCAAAAAATCCAGCCCGACTCTACCCGAGCCCGTGCACGTTGTGTCCGAGCCCGGCCCGACACATCAACTGTTATTATGAGCCCGAGCCTGATTTTTAAACCTGAAAACTTATTTAAAAAAAGTTATAACTGACGTTCTCAACTACAATTCAGAGTGTTTGAACTACAGAAATCTGTTTAGAATTATCTTAATGAATAATGCAACAAGGACGAAACAGGTTAACTGCTCTTAGTTTATTCCAAATGGAACGGATCGCAAATGGATCTGAATGAAGAAACGTAAAAAGGGTCCGGCGGAAAATATCGGTCATGTTCGGGCTCGGGCAGAGAATCTAAACTCTACTATGCACCTACACCATAACAGTAAATAGGCTAAGTAAATGTCTCTAATATTAAAGAGCAACTTAACATCCTGTTTTAGCTTGGACGTGCCCCCTTCACGTATAAAAAGCAGACTCACGCTCTGCTACTGCAGATTTTTCACAGAGTTTTGGGAGGTCAAGAGGACAGAATAGCTTTTAGGCAAATAATGTCTGTTACAATAAACTTTAGCCTGTGTCAGATCTGTGTAAAGGGTCCCATCCCAAGACGAAGGATTATTTAAGCTGGTGGCGAGGAGACACGCCTAGCTTCTAACTGCCTACTTCCGATCGTCTACCCTGCGTCCTCTAATATAGCAACCGACCCAATAGTCCTTTTGGTCCGTTAGAAATACCAGCCGCACCCATTAACGGCAGCTCTCCGCTAAATAGTTATGGTGCTAGGATAAGGTTTGTAGTGGCTCAGGTGTGAGCCCCCAGGGTCTGTTCATTTTTAACAGCTAGAGTAAAAAAACTAGAAAAGTGCTCTCAGTGGAGAGCAGAGCTCCACCAGGTGTGTCTCGCTCTCTCCTCCCAAACAAAGAAGAGTTGAATCTCACTTAACTGTCCCTCCTGGCTCCCGTACAGTCAAGATAGTGCCTAACTTTAGTGCATTATAGTATATCAGGTATGGAATGAATCTGCAGAAGCTCCGGTTCAAGAATGAGAGCAAACTTTTCTATGGATGTCCGTTTTTAAGCCGCGACAAAGGCCAAAATGTGGCCTGCCACAGACGAGGTCAGGCTTGTTTTTATTGCCGTAAATGTCTTTTTTGCTCCTGAAGCAGTTGTTGATAACTTGCGGTCCAACCAGCCAGCGAAGAGGAGTCAGCAGTCAATGACGGTTAAAAAAAGTCTCAGCGGATGTACATTGCTGTGATAAAACCTGACATTATGTGTCAGATGTTCCTCCTCTCCCGTTATCTCTGTTCTCGGGGCTTAGTGCCGCCGAATCGCTGCAACCACGAGAGCTCCTTACGCAACAGTCATAAATGTGCACCACACAGGATGCTAATGGGTCCTGTAGTAGTCGAGACAGACGCACACACACGACCGAACGCCTGGCGGAGATGACAAGAGTGTAATCAAGGGACTGCACATATATTATGTTAACTCCAAAAAGGCATATGTAGGGTTGTTTGTTTTGTTTGCAGATTAGGAATTATAGGCTGAACTTTTTGTTTTAAAATGGGCACAGAGTTGGGCGCCTGGGTAACTCACCTGGTAGATTGTGCGCCCCATGTATAGAGGCTCAGTCCTTGCAGCAGCGGCCGCGGATTCGGTTTCAACCTGCGGCCCTTTGCCGCATGTCGTTCCTCCCCCTGTTAACCTTTATTTTACCAGGAAATAATCCCATTGAGATCAGAATCTCTTTTTCAAGGGAGTCCTGGCCAAGATGGCAGTATAATAGTTCCATATTCAAATATACAGTGAAAACCAAACAGAAAAAGGCAGTTGGCAATATAACACCATCTCGACATAATCCCCAGCAGCGCTCAGTAACAGCACATGTGCATTTAGTACTCAAATAGTCCTCTATCTTAATTTTAAACTGTCATTGTTGATAGGTAGTCCAATTTAAGATGATTCTGCAATTTGTACCAGGATACCAAAGGCACTTTCACCGAAGACAGTTTGCGTTCGGGGAATGTCAAACATAATTTGCCCATATGATCGAAGATTAGATTTACTGGTGGTGACTTCAGGAGTCAGGAGAGAACATAAGAAATGATAAAAGATTAAAGAACAATATACCAATGCTCCAACCTGCGATTGTGCAAAGAAGGCCAACCAACACTTGCTAGTGATTAGTACAAAAACCAGAATTAGTTACAAATCTTAGTGCTGCATGGTGTACATATGGTGTCATATAAAGGCCTAAAATGCCTGAGTTGTTGAGTAATGTTTGAAACTGCATTTCACGGCGTAACTTTGCTGACGTTCATGAGACACTGCTTCTTCTCCTTCAGCTGATGACACGGAGATCTCGTTCGATCCCGACGATATGATCACCGGGATCGAGATGATAGATGAGGGCTGGTGGCGGGGCTTCAGCCCAGATGGCCATTTTGGAATGTTCCCAGCCAATTACGTCGAGCTTATCTAGCCCATCTACACACCCCTCCCACCCCCCACCCCCTCCCCCCCACACTTCTCCCTTTCCCAAAGTTAATCCTCGCACATAAGTGAGCCGATCGGGCTGAAACGGAGCAAACGATCCTCCACAACATGGACCAATCAACGGATGGTAATTGTGGGCCAGACGCTTTCAAAATCTCTCCTCTATTCAAAAAGGCAGTTTCGTTTAAAGTGTTGATGTTGTGAGCAACTGATGGTATAATTTTGGGATTTGTGAAGACCTGTAGTCGGACCAATACTCCCTCCCACCCCCCCCAAATGTCCATCTCTTTTCCTATAAATGTGATGCAGTACAATATTGGCCTTTTTTGTTAAGTCTTCGATTCAAGTTTGTTGTGAGCATTGAATAGCACTTCTAGTCCACATTCCTTACAAAGTGACCACTTCTATTTCAGGTATGATTTTGTTGTCACTTGTAGCAAAACGCTCCTGTACATTTCAGGAGAGAGAATTCAAAAAAAAAAATATATATCAAAGATAGCGGTACAGCTACAGTATAATCCTTTGCCTTGTTTTTGCCTTTTCTTTACCGGCAGACTGAACTTTTTCCTTTTTTATGTGATTGATTTTTGTGTGAATTTCAACCCATGTTTTAGTTCTGATCTCACTGTGGTTGAAATGAATATTTAAAAATATCCGATGATGTTTGCTGTGCTCTGGGTGGACTTAGTCGACGCGTTCTCTCCCTCCTAGCGTGTCGCAAACCGACGACGCTTGGTCTGCGGCCTTTGGCGTTAGTTACTGACGCTAAACGTCTCCTTTAGCGTCTCGGTCAGGCTTGCTAATGTAATCCCATCCGCTGCAGTGTTTGACCCGCTGGGTATCTCTTTGGCATCCTTTTTCTACGCGCTCGGTCGGGACTCTTCTTACGGCGCCACTCTTTTTACGCTCTGGATCTGTACCCTTGGCGTCATTTTTCAACGGGCAGGGTGAAACGTCTCCTAATTGAACTCCTGTGTTCGACGAAGTGTACAGACAGTTTATTAACGCCGTGCAACGTGAGCCGAACTGAATGCATGTTGCGCGGCGTTTATCGTTCGACTGGTCGTGACTGTTTTCCCAAGATGGCGCCTGCCTGCATACGTGAACGGTACTGTCTTTCTAAACTATCTTTTTAATAAACTGTCTGTACGCTTACAAAGTTCTCACTGCTTCAGTTCACATGTAGGGCCCCTCATTACGCTACGGTGGAAGTGTGGTGATATTTTGAGCCTTGTTACTGGTGTAGAAATAGAGATTTGTTTTTACTTGACCAGTGCCCCGACTACTAGCTAATTAGCGGTTTGCGCTAAAACTGGTCTCAGTCGATTAGCATGAAAACATGTCCCAGAGAACGGTCGACTCGGGCTGGGCGATATGGAGAAAATCAAATATCACGATATTGTTGACCAAATACCTCGATATCGATACCTAAGTAATCATCAGTAATGTGGATATAATGACTAAGTGGGTAAAGGCAAATAACAGAACAGTTACAACAGTCTGAGAAGTTCAGACAATGACATCACTTTACTGTAATGCAGCCTTTAACACCAGGAGAACACTTATGACATATTACGATATCCCAAATCTAAGACGATATCTAGTCTCATATCACGATATCGATACAATAGCGATATAATGCCCAGCTCTACGGTCAACTCGGTGCATGTGTTATTAACCCCTCGGTTCATTGTCCTTCAAGCCGCCTACACGTGCTCCGTGGTAAAACGGCGAGGTAGGGTGCAGAGCAGCTATACGTTTCTGGAGTTAGTTGCGCAGTAATGGCTCTCCCCTTTTTAGGAAAACGATGGAACAGCCAGCGCAGTTTTAACGCGGCTCGTGTGCAGGCAGCTCTAGTTAGCGTTAGGGGAAAGATCGTGGCTGGGGTTTTCAAATAGTTGTTTCAGTGACACGCGGGACAAGAACGGGACACAAACCCCCGTCTCTTGAGTGAACGTTCGGTGTTTGAGACCCTAAGAGCTGCTGACTAAAACGTGTGTTCATGCATCCTGCAGACGGAGCCCACGGTCACCACGGTCACAACTGCATTGTGGTCCTTTAACCCATCAAATCTGACCTTACAAAAAAAAAAAAAGTGCTGAAATGTGTATATCTTTTGCTGTTAGGTTGCCATCTGCTGGACACTGCCATTATGCTTGTACACATTTTTTCCGTGCCTTCATGGTCTCTGACTATCAGGACATAGATAGACTATCTGGTCGTCGATACGGATCGTGGTCAAAGCTGTTACAGCAGTAGCCAGAGCGGCTCAAAGAACAGACTTCTTTTTTTGTAGACAATTGTTTCAAAGCGGTGCACGCATTGTTACAAAATCTTGGAGGTGCGCGGCTCTACGCTCAGACCGACCGCGCAAGGCCGCGTATACGTCATATCTAGACCGCATCTTACTGAACGCAAGACGCGTGAAACGCTTGTAAGCGTCCGTATGTCGATGTGTTGGGAGAGAGAACGGGTTGATCTAGTAGGAAACGAATACAACGGTTCACTTCCCTTTAACTGTGAGTGTAAAACGGTCGTTTTCATTTCAAGTCCTTAACTTTTCAGGGACATTCTGCAGAGAATAAAACAAAAGTCAGCGTTATTTTATTGTTTTTGTTTGGATCTCGCTGGTCTGAGGTTGCGTTTGAGTGCATAACAGATCTCTAATAAGTACTATGTGCTGTTATGGTGCCATAATGACGGGAAGTGAATGCCGTGACATTTTAATTGAGTTAGAAATGCTTGCTCTTTTGAGCTTTGAGGTCAGTCAATAAATGAAAACAAAATGAAGTGATATTAAATAGAAAAAGGGCATCATGTATCCTTTTGCATTATTCAAGTTTTTTTTTTTTTCAGAGTCTATTGTAATGCACAGACATTCTTGATAATAAAATGAATAAATGAACAAAGACGTGTTGTCGTATCGTGATACCGTAGGCTGCAAAGCTTGAAATAACATAGAACGCCTTGAGGGATTTTCAGAGGTCTAACAGGAACTCAGACGTACACACAGACTGAGAATATGTGCTCTACAATCGGTTTCCTGGAATGAGGCAACAGCTGGGGAATTCACCGCTAATGCATAGGTTTCATTTTCACACGAAAGATCTGATTTTACATCTCCCACATCCTTCAGTTAATCTTTGTTTGGGCTCAATGGCAAAATAAGTGTCCTTCAAAATTCAAAGACTGAAGAACGACAACAGTCTGCAGAAAACTGGACTTCCAAAAAACTCAGTTACTACCTTTGTTATCACACCTTACTTGCTTTGCCCATTACACATTATGTATTCTTTTAAATGTGGCTGTTTATGTCAGCCTCTACAAATGCATTTACATGTTTTATATCCATTTACACTGAACAAAATTATAAATGCAGCACTTTTGTTTGTGCCCCCATTTTTCATGAGCTGAACTCTAAGATCTAAGACTTTGTCTATGTTCACAAAAGGCCGATTTCTCTCAAATATTGTTCACAAATCTGTCAGTGAGCACTTCTCTGCCGAGATAATCCATCCACCTCACAGGTGTGGCATATCAAGATGCTGATTAGACAGCAGGATTATTGCACAGGTGTGCTTTAGGCTGGCCACAATGAAAGGCCGGTTGGAGAGGAGGGGGGTGGGTCCGAAAACCAGTCAGTATCTGGCGTTACGGTTAGAGTTCATCCCTCTTTTGTGAACATAGAAAAAGTCTCAGATCTTTGAGTTCAGCTCATGAAAAATGGGGGCAAAAACAAAAGTGCTGCATTTATAATTTTGTTCAGTATACTTGCGTGTCAGGCAGGTAATTGGGGGTGTTAACTATTTCATTTAAAGACATGTACCACAAATCTGTCTGTGTGCGAATCACACTCTCCTGATTGATATTGCTCAAGAAGAAACGCATATTTGAAATTCTATGCCTTCAGCAGATTTCATTGAACTCCTCCTGCAATAAAACATAAATTGAATGCTGCACTTCCATTCAATACTTCCTAATATTTCAGTTTCAGCTTCAGTCTTTAAGTGTAATTTCATATTAACTTGTTGCTAAATGAATCAACCCGTTATATGGACTTATAGTTTCAGGGTTATTTCCATGAACACCTACACCATCTAGAAACAAAACGGGTAGAGAAAAAAAACAACCATATGCACTACACTCTTCAGTTTTGCACAAATGCTTTTAATGATTGCAGATCTGTACGTTTGTTCTCATCCCTGAAACAAAAATTCAACCACTTATTCTGGAAAACCTGGTTCAGATTAATGACCGTTTCTCACAATGAGTGGAATCTGTTCCCAGGATAGTGACTCACTTCAGACAGGAAATCTGTTCTGTGTTGGATTCACGATATTTTCTTCATACGTGGTCATTTACATCGCGCTGGCCTCCCCTCAACCTCGTGTGTTTGTATCAGTGAAAGTGTGAAATGAATCGCCGGGGATTTTCTCCATCTTACGAGCCGTGTTTTTGCTCATCGTCTCCACGTCGAGTTAACGGCTGCAAGAGACTCTCAAAACACATCGTCACAATGAAATGGAGTTAAAACATTTCAATTTGAAGCCTCGTGTACATAAACTAACATTTAATATGTGATTGTAGAAGTTCAAATATCACCACATAGGGCTGCAACTAAAGATTATTTTCATTGTTTATTAATCTGTTGATTATTTTCTGGGTTAATAGATCAGTTATGTGGTCTCTAAAATGTCAGAAAATGGTGAGAAATGTGGATCAGAGTTCCCCAAAAAGCCCAAGATGACGTCCTCAAATGTCTCGTTTTGTCCCCAACTCAAAGATATTCAGTTTGCTGTCCCAGAGGAGAGAAGAGACTAGAAGATATTCAGATTACTGTCAGAGGAGAGAAGAGACTAGAAGATATTCAGATTACTGTCCCAGAGGAGAGAAGAGACTAGAAGATATTCAGATTACTGTCCCAGAGGAGAGAAGAGACTAGAAGATATTCAGATTACTGTCAGAGGAGAGAAGAGACTAGAAGATATTCAGATTACTGTCCCAGAGGAGAGAAGAGACTAGAAGATA